>JAGTTF010000197.1:1585866-1623073 GCA_019095985.1 Streblospio benedicti
ACAATTGAAACTCATCTATACATTTCATTCAATTTTATTTTCGAATACATATATTATGACAAATAGACATCACCGCTGAGAATGTGCTCTACATTCGCCAGGCGTATGCAGAAATTGAGTTTCTGCCAGTGCAATGAAATGCAGCACTTTCCTCAATAACAAACTTGACATGACAAATGCATTTGCAATATATGAACATAGCATGCATTTTAATGATGACTGGCTGACAGAAAAATGTTTAGACATGATTGTTAAAAATGGTAAAAAAGTAGCTCTTAAATCAGAGGCCTTTGGCAAACTCACATTTACTGCATTAGAAAAGTTTTTGGACGTTAGAGCTATCAATGCAGATGAGATTGATATTTTTAATGCTGTTTTTTGTGGGGCCAGAAAGAGTGTGAAAGACAAAGTTTGCCTATTATGGGTCTAATTTGAGGGGGTTATAAGTTCAAATTTAGATACAAAATTAGGTTTCCGACTATGGAGTTGAAGAATTTTGCTAATGTTGTGGTGCCAACTGATGTGTTGAGTGCAGACGAAGGTTATTCAGTTTTCAAATATCTGGTTTGTGATGAAAAGCCTGAGAATATGTCATTTCAAGTAACAAAACGATTTAGGTTGAAGAGGATGTTTTGGTTTATAAAAGAAGGAAGCAATTTTAAAGGTCTCAACTATTACTCTGCCACTTTACCAGCCATCATCCAGATTTCACATGCTATCAAGCTGAAGGAGATATATTTAGCGCTGGTTCATGCAGTTTGTAAGCCTTTACCTTGTCACTGCAGCTAACACAGAATGGCACCATCTTATTCAACAGCAACTCAGAAGCATACCCGTATCATCACGCAAAAAATATATCATTAAATGAGCCAAGAATACATATTATTATGTACCAGTGGCACTGAGGTTCTGGTATTACTGTAGCAAAGGGGGAATTCATTCTGTCTTTTTTACATATAGCATTGGGTCCGAGGTCCTGCTCAGACATGACCTATTTAAGGAGTGGGTCAACTCGCCCAATTTGGCAACCCTCTTGTTTTTAACGTGAAATCATGACAATAATGCTGGCGCTCATGGTTATTGGTGTGAAGTACATGTATGTGCTTAATTAGATTTAATATTGATAAAGAATATTTTAACTAGGTAATAATAAGCCACGTTTAAACGGACATGATTACTGATGGCAATTCATGTGAGATATTTATCAGAATAATAAGATGAGGTGTCCGTATTGTATTGTATTGTGTTGTGTTGCATTGCATTGTATGGATTTATTACTATAACTTCCAACTGTGTACACAACATACATGTAGATGATAATGTGCATAAGTGATAACTGACTTTATGTGCAAAATTCATTATCACATATTATAGTCTACAGTTAATCATTTCATCGTTTTTAAATAATATGTATTATCATTATTACTTCAGTAATGTTCATGTAAATTGAATAATGCACAATGACTTCTTGATGATTGCATCCTCTTAAGGAAAGTATGAAACAAAGTTGTAGAAGTATTAGCATGTGGTTCCTTAATAAACTATAGGTTATGTCATTGCTCCAAATCTTTGTTGTGCACTATATGAACAAGTGTGAACCCCAAGTTGAATATTGAATAACCGATACATTTTGATGCACATAATGATGCAGATAACATAATTATAGTGTGTTTTGTTATAGTTCAAATTTAGGACTTCATGGTAGTATTAACTATCTGAATATAAAATTGATATGAAGATGCAAGAGATTGATGTAAAATATTACCCAGGCTACACATTATGGTGCACGTTTTAAGGACAAAATAACAATTTCTACATGCCTTTTGTATGTTTATTTATTTTTCTGCTTTCTTCTATACAAAATGGCGACTAAAATATGAAAACTTCACAGATAAACGTTCAATATTTCTTGGTATAGAGAAATATCTTTCAATCGCATCAACTTCATAAATACTATTGTAACCATACCACATGTATGTGTAAATCTTTGTTTAATCAACCATCAATATTTAAAGAAAAAAACATTCTTACAGCAATGAATACCAGAAAATGAGGCAAGTTTTTAGAATACCCAAATAATAGTCATTCTGCCATTACTCAAGGAATTAAACATTAAATGCTGCCAGAAATAATAAAGTAAACAAAAATATATCACAAAGCTGACAAAGTTCTTCATGGAAAGATAATCTAGAATAAATATAGTTCATTCTTAGAGCTCACATTTCATACATACATTCATCAAACTCTTTCGCATGTGTAAGTATACACTTTTAGCAATATTTAACATTTAATTGTCATATTCCTTAACATAATTTAAATACAAAGTTCATTCCTACAGACATCAAATTGTAAAATCTGAAAATTCACAATTAGTAAAGGTAAATGATTATTGCGCCCATCAATTAGTATTTTAGTGAAGAGCATCTATATTGGCAAAAGCTAATGTAAATTACAGAGTTAATTCATATGTACATTGGTTTGAACAAAACATGATTCAAAAAGACAATTCATTAAAATAAAAAACATATGTCAATTATAAACAAAAATTATAGTAAATCTATCTGAAATCCATCAGCTTAAAACACTTAACACAATTCTACACAGGGCAATCATTCTTCATCTACTACATTCACTTATTATACATGAAAATGTGTTCAACAGTGTAATTTTCCAAGCATAACTCAAACATTGTACATCTATACAAAGTCAAATACTACGGTTTAAAATTCACAGTTCTTTGTAACTTTGGTAATTTGTGTTCTTTTGAGTCTACTTCACCATGCTTAAATGCAAAACCATTTATATTTTACTTATATTATCATAGTACATAGTCATAGTAAGCAATACTACGCATCAACCGAAATCTGTAAGTTAGGTAATTTTAGCAAATCCAGAACTTTGACTATGCGTGGGCATATATTACACTTAATGAATCTGTGTATCTGCGTTACAATAAGCGTTGACTATCTTAGAACACACAATTGGCATAAATGGAGCCCACACTGACACTGACCTTTGTACAGAGATTTTTCGGTGATCAAAATATTCACCAATAGTATCAGATTCCATAACAATGGAGGTACATTGGGGGAAGGCCATGCCACTCTTACAGACACCCCACTAAATACTGTCTTCCAATACATATCACATGGGAATCCTTATGATCGGTCAGGCGCGTTGGCGCCTCAATGCTTGTCTTTATTCAGTGCTTGGATGAACTCTTCCAACAGTTCTTGGATCGCCGCCACTTTCTCTGCAAATACAACACACAATACGAATGTATAATGCTGGAATCACTTAAACCAAAGTGGCTAGGTATAAATGATAATTTTGAGTTATCTGATGAAATCATATCCTATTTATATTACCTAGTGCTATATTTCGCAAATAAGCGGCGTTCATATTTCATGAATTAGCTCAGATTTGCTATTTTTTTTATCTCTCAATATCTAAAAAATCCTTGAATTCCACAGTGATTTAGCATACATATTGGTTTATTGTTGCAAGCCATATAAAGAAACCTCTCTCTAAGAAAGCAAAGTGAACAACAAACGCAGTGACCCCCATAACTCCAGCCCCCCTTGCCTGACAATGTTGGCATGATGAGCCTGGATAGAAGAGCCCTCCTGTCGACAATAAACCTCCCAACACATGACATCCATGACAATGTCAGATCCACACATTGGAACCATGCTGTTTGGGTTCTAAATTCTACTCTCACTGTTCTGCCAAGCAAGCTCTTACCACTGTATGGATATAGCTGAAGAGACATCTTACCTTTTTTTATTATATCAAGTGGCCCTGACGGGACTCGAACTCATAACCCCAAGGTTGTGAGACCAGAATGATACCATCATCCCAAGCAGAGGGCTGTCAAAAGGATCCACGGACGAAGCCTTGTCTCTGTAACCCCCGACCTCTGGGTTGAGATGATAACTGACCAAGTATGTAGGCTGGGGGTTACAGAGACAACGGTTCAGCCGTGTAACCTTTTAACAGATGTCTCTTAAGCTATATCAATACACTGGTTGCTTGGCAGAACAGTGAGAACAGAATTGAATTCGCAAGCAAACTTGGGAAAAAAATTTATATACACTTATTCATGTTTCGGTACTGAACTTAATATTTTACAACTCATTATGCAGCAGAACTCACTCAGCTCCTCGGCGAGCTTCACCCTCTGCCCCGTGAGCAGCGCCTCCAGCTTCTCCTTGTCGTCTCCGATCTCCTCCAGAACGTCCTTGATGTTCCGCTCCAGGCTTAAATCCTGCATTGCATGGCCAAAATCAGGGGAATAACACACATTATATAACACTTTCTCCAGGCGGCGACGCTCTTCGGGAATAACGCCGGGTAGCACGTCACTATTCTTTGTAATCTAATCCACCACATGATCCACTTAGCCACGACCCGGTCCGGCGTAATGACCCGATTAAATCGGAAACTCAGTGACGTGGCACGTTCATGACGTTCTTTTTATACAGTACTTTTACAAAGTATTCCCAAGACTACCACAGGTTTTTATTGAAGAGAATGACATTATTGAATACCCGTACATCATTTATAACAACAAACAGCGACTGTACCGTGACAACCAAACTAAACTGATAGGGTGGCAGAATATTTGGCTATTTTCTATGAATTTAATCCACTTTTTAATAGAGCTTGTATGCAAGTTTGACATCTTATTTGGTTGGATGTTTATTTTTAAGACATTTTGATGAACCGGTTCTTGTACTTTTTGAAATTAATTAATTAATTACTAAAAAGTCTATTTTGCCGGACCCAGGTCGTGGCTAGGTGGATCATATTGTCAATATTGTGATGCAAAGGCAAACGTGTAACATGCCACAGAAGTGTGATGTACAACTTTCTTTTTGTCACCTTCCAATCGTTTATGTATAATATGAATGCAGACCAGGTCATGGTAAATAAAGTGGATCATTCAGACATTTGATCACTTGACCTAACCATTAGGCTAACATTTTCCCACATGTCATTGTATTTACTACAACTTTTTCATGCACCAAACTCTGTGGGCATGCATGAACATGACAGCACCCTTAATGGTAAAGTGGAGGTCATATTCATTTTTCTGAAACAGGCTTATTTAGACCTGACAAGCAAACCTGTTTAGGCTTTGAACTAGCTCATATAGAAAAAGCCACTCGCATTTAGTATAATAAGGACAAATTGTAAATTTTTAAATAGGCCTGTAACGATACATTAATGACAATACATTGATAACAAAAACATATTCAACAGTCTGTGCACCCTGCAATAGTTGAGTAGTGAACCTCTATACTGAAACCTCTGCTCCGTTGAGGCATGTGTTTGACATTTTTGAGAAAGGCAACATAGTATGCAAAGGGATGCCAATACTCATGGGGAAAAGACAGTTTTCCTTGAATTAGCCAATATTGAACTGCTAAATTCATTAAACAGAATATCTAAAGTATCGCGATATAGACTATCATTCGAGACCAATCCCTATAAAAGACCAAATTCAGTCCGATGCCTTCATAAAGTCCTAAAAACTTGACCCCTTGATAGAGACCACCTGGGCTAGCAACCACCAGCCATGCACCCACTCACCCTGGTTGTTCATGACCTGCTGTCTGAGCGCGTTACTGGTGACTTGCAGCATCCGCTGGATCCGCCAGAACAGGACCACGTCGTGGCACTCCATCTGGCAACACAGCAAACGCCAAGTTCATACGAGGGCGTCATATAGCAAGAATGTGATTGGTGATATGCCCTAAATCATGAGCGTGAATTGTCAACTGCCTGTATTTAAGTGTGTGAAATGCGATGGAACTTATCATTGGTGACTGGTGATCTGCTCATTACAGAGGCTGTGATTGGTGATTTGCCCTTAACCTCGAGGGTGAATTGTTAATTGCACGCATTTAAGTGTGTGAAATGTGATGAAAATGTGATGCAACCTACAATTCCTGGGCATTGGTGAAAGACAATGAAATGTATTGGTGATTGGTGATTTAGGAAAAAAAAAGTTGGTGAATGGATTTTCATCAAGGCTATATAGAATATCCCCCCTGTTATATGGGCAGGCCCGAGTTATTCTTCAATTTGATGGTAGTCTTTTTTTGTTTATGTCAGCTTATGATTTCCTATTTCTTGATCTCTGCCAATTTTATTAAAATAGCAATGAATTGACACGATGTATATTGTCATGGGTTTGGATCTTCATCACTTAGAAAAACTAGAATCACATGTCAAAAGATTAACCAATCTATTACTACCCCGCCACCTAAAACACAACAAAACAATAAAAATAATTCAATTCAACATTCTGATTTGAAAACATAATTCAATACCTGTGTATTAGAATTCGAAAGCTGATAGAAATAGAATAATGCTTATTCCAAATGAAATTCTTATAATGAAACAAATATGGATTACACAACAAAACCATATCATTGCGAACACCAGCTATTTTTACCTAAAAATACCTTGAAATGCAAAAATTATTCTGGGATTAACTGTAAAACACCCAAACTTCATAACAAAGCCATATCTATCAGAGCTGAAATCTCAATCATCAGCAGTATTGATACAAAATGTTCTCTTGAGACCTGAAATCTCAATAATCTGCAGTACTAATAATAGGGTGTCCACATCAAAATATGGAATTAATTATAAAAATTTAAAAAAAATACTATGTGATGGGAAATGATAACAGAAACAATTTAAAAAAAAGATTTTTAAAATCCGATGGATAATAAGAGAGATATGGCCAATTTAGCATCAAATTTTGGGCTGTTGTGATTCCTTGTTTTTCCTTGTCAGCATGTGCAAAAACCTGGACATTTTCCTGCTTGCGCATGTTCTGTGCGCGTTCACCCAATTCAGAGATCATTTTTTAAATCTAATGTATTGTGTTTGCTATAGCATCAATTCATATAAAAATAAAGTCCTATATACAAAATTGCCTGTTGTTTCTTGTTTTTACTATTTCAACACAAATTACTAAATAGTTTTTGCTGTAATATTCTGCAAAGATTGTCACGATAATGCGACTGAGTCCCAACTGTCAAATGTGGCTATGTACTTAAATGATGATCAAAATAAACTAATTGGATTGAGCAATTAATTAGACTTGTATATATGGATAGAATCGCATATCTCTACAGATTATTTCCATGGTAACTATATTATGATTGAACGACTTATAGCTGAAATATCATCCAATATCTATCTTCCCTGTTACTAAAATTCTTATTGCCATTGTCAAATTCATGGCGGATGCGATATTCATTTTGGATTCCAAAGTTTAGTCATAAAAAGTCCTTCTAATTTTTTGTGATTGGTATGGTTGGAAACGCATACTTCTATAGTTTATAGTCATAACATTAAAATATTTTTAGGTGAAATATAGACTGATATGTGTGGCAAAGTTCGCTGGCATGTGCTTAATATATAGCGCTACGATTTAGCTGTCAAATTTCCCTGATCGGAAAGATCCTTTACATTAACCATTTTTATCTTCAAAGTTTGTCAATGAAATGCCCCACAAATATTTCATAATTGATATGGTTGAAAACACAAACTTCTGTAGATTATAGATATTACATTAATATATTTTTAGGAGGGTTGTAGTTAAAAAAATCACGTGAATTTAACATTACTTCTCTAGCATAAACACGTTTTTTTTAAAAACAAAAAACAAAGCGTTGCATCTTGCATCTTGTGCACCATTTAAAAACTAGGGGTTTAAACAGCATTTTTCAATCCAATTTTGCAACCATGTATTGCGGTCTTAAACATCTTAAACTGTGTAGATTATGAAAGAAAAAACGGTTTATCTAATAAAAGGTTAGGTCGATGATCCACGCCCAAAAATAAAATTTGAAGTTAATTTCAAACTGAATTGAAACTTTAAATACGTGGAGTCGAACTATACTTAAAATATTTCGGTGGATCACCTACCAAAATACAGACCAAACATTTCTCTTTAAATTCCATACCCATATGAAAGGGCTGCTATGATTGGAAGTTAGTTGCAAAATGCCAACAAACCAGAGACCTTTTTACGGAAGACCAGGCGAAGTTTACAAAATTTCCGCCGGTCTCAAAATTTTGCTATGACGTTAATGTTTTTAAATAATTACGCATCGATACAAAAAAGATCATTTTAGTTGAAAACTATATGGAATTATTGGTGACCGTATTATCAAGTCAAGGTATTTTTTTAAAACTCAATGATCCCTTTAGGTTGCTAAAAACATCTTGATGTGCAAAAAGTACGATGATTTGGTAAAAAAAACACACCCACTTCGCACGTAACGGACACGCTACTAATAAAATGCTCTGTGTGCACGTGCGGTGTTCGCGAACCCCCGCTGGTAGTAGTAGAAACCCTTCTTACAGTCGTTGGCGACTGTCAGGGCCTGCTTCATGAAGTGCTGCCGGTACAACTGGTGCCAAGTCTCCTTGATCTGAGGGGCACAAACCCAGGACAATAGTTACAGCTTGTGGTGCGGCACAGCAGATTTATATGCAAACTTAATTTATAGTATGATGGAAGTTCATTTATCCTGGATCTGATAGACATATGTTTATATTTTAAACAGGATAATAAGTTCAAATTACTTATTGAGCTTTCGGCAATCGCTCTTGCCTTGTGAACAAAGCAAAAGCAATTGCCGAAAGCTCAATAAGTAATTTGAACTTATTATATATGAACTTATATATGTCTAAACTTAATTTATGCTCATGTGATACGATTATCACGTGAGGATTATGTTGGTGTTTTCTTGAATGTTTGCTTGCTATTTCTATGTGTTTCAACAACAAAAATGTGTCACAATCATAAAAATGATGGAGATTCTTTGTTACATTATGATGATTACTATGACTACGTATGTTCCACTTGTTTCCACTATATCCCACACAACTCTGACACAATACATTGTAATCCGAATGGGCGACTGACTACGGGAAAGTACTCACAAACTCGTTGTTGACTTCGACGGTCTGAGCCTCAAGGTTTTTGCGAACCGTCGTCACCTCATCATAGGACAGCTGCGGACGGTGCTTCTGGAAACAACAAACATCTTGTCTACTCGACCAGAAACAGGGCAATATTTGACAAATTATGGTATTGAATAATTGTACTGACATGTATACATTATGCCACTTTTATATATTGGATAGTTACAGCTTGTGGTGCAGACATGATTTATATGCAAACTTAATTTATAGTATTTATAGTATTTATAGTATTCGGGCTTTTTACTTATTGGAAATAAGCACTTATTCAAAAGCTGAAATAATGCTGACAGATTTCAGAAGATCTCGACCAATCAAATCATCAGAGGCCGAAAAGGTTCAGCAGTCAATCAAACAGAACAGTACGTAATCCGTGAGAGGATGTTCACAGAAATATGATGCACGTCATTATTTGGTAGGCTGACATTGGAAAGCACACGTGGAGCGCATGCGTTTTACGCTAGTCGCCAGTTTTATCATAAACGGTCCTCCATATAAAACAAACTGATCTTCTGCCACTATAAGGAGCTCAGTTGGCCCACGGTTTATACCATGAACATGGACTTTGAAGGCTGTGTGAATGGGAAAGGCGTGAAACCCACGATGCTGTAAAAGACACCACTGGTACTGACCACGTCAGCCTGGATGAGCTTCTCGAGTTCCCTGAACACGGCGCAGCGCTGCTTCTGCTCCGGGGTCTTGCTGCGCCAGCGCGTCCACTGCTCCTGTGTCCCCGGACCCTGCATCGCCGAGATGGCGGCCTCCGCTACAACAAACACACGCTTAGAGTCAGACACGCACAAACGTCAGCGTTTAGACCACGGCCACATGCATCGTAGAGGGTAAAATGTAACAGTAAATGTGCTGGTTTATAGTCATGATTCTAGTGCTCTCACAAGTTTACATCTACACCAGGTCATTGGCATCCTTGTCACACTATATCCTTCCCAACTCCCTGGCGGGGAGCATACAGCACAGACGTGCTAATCACGTAAGCGTTCACTCGCCTGACCTGTACCTATTTAACGTGTAGGTACCACGGAGCAGTGTGCAACCTGTTAGAGGTAAGTTTGCTCAGAAGCACTGTAAGGGTAGAAAAAGGGTAGTAAAGGGTAGAAGCCAATTGAGACTAATCTATCCATATTCTTTCTTTTTTCCTTCATTGTTTACCTACTACAATAGTAATGCTACTATTGTAGTAGGTAAACAATGAAGGGGAAAAGAAAGAATATGGTCACTGATTAGTCTCAGTTGGCTTCTACCCTCTACAAAGCATGTGACCGTGGTTTAGACAGATATCGCCTACATTTCGATGATCAGTCATTTTGTATACTTAACTTTTTTATGAGTGCATTCAGCACTAAGGGACCCAGTATCTGCCGAATCGTGTCATATGAACACTACTCAAAGTAACGTACATAATGTCTACTTTCTTCAAATGTAAATAGCGGGTAGAGGTGTGCAACCAAGAACATAGGACAGACACTAGTGGCAGTGTGACACATTGTCCCTATTAGAGAAATATTTTTAGTAACAATAAATGGCCAAGTGTAGAATAAAAAAGGTGCTCTCTAACTTAAACTGAGTGGTGTGTCTATAATACTGCAACAATTCCCTTGTCTCATGCATTTTAAATTCTTCGTATTTTACTTTTGCCTCTGAATGTTGTAATAGTCTGACTAGAAAGTTGTTTGTATTTAATCAATCTGTCCAATAACAGTACTCTTAGCAGTATTTAATATACCGCCTATGTACATATGTTTATATACAATTATGTTTTATATGGATGTATGTAAATTATCATGGTTCATACAAAAGATCATGCACAAAATTCAAGGACTTTTCAAGGCTTTTCAAGGCCAGGTCACCATATTTTCAAGGCCCTAAATCTAATTTTTAAAAACCCTTGCTTCCATTATATATTGCTGCAAAACTAACTAACTGTTAGTTACAGAGGTGGATGGTCCGGCCTTTAGGTCTGCCGACGTTGTTGAAGTTTTTGATTTAAAAAATCCGCTAATAGTGAATGATTTCCCAATGCTGCTATCCATGTTTTGGCAATGTTTTGCTCCCTTGGAATGTGATTTCAGAGCACTTTCTCCCATCGTTGTGAGGTCTATTTCTTTGCAGCAAACACGGCAAAATGCCCTATACCTGTTTCCTTTGACAGGCTGTATCCATTCATTGTAAGGGTCTGCTGTCATCCAAATATTGTTAAACGTGCATTTCCCCATGTTGGTAGCGATAGCTATTGATTTTCAAATTATTTGGTCTCTCAAGTTTTCGTTCACCGCGTCCGCCATTTGCATAGATTGCTAAAACCACGAGGAACACATGAAGCTGGCCGATGGTTACCGAATGACGTCACGTTCTATTTATAACCCTCCAATCCATAAATGACAGCACGCGTCACCTGGGCGTAGCGTGATCGAGACAAAATCTATTACGATATGTCATTTAAATTGAGTGCATTTTTGCGCGCCGGTAAAAGCGTATACATGATGTGTGGTTCAATCGAGTACATTCGATAATGGCGGCGCCCATACGAAGAAAAGCCAGAAATTGATTTTGGAAAAACGTTTCTAAGCCCCAACCCTAGTTTTCAAGGCTTTTCAAGTACTAAAATTATTTTTTCAAGGCCCCTTTCTGTTTTCCAGGCTTTTCCAGGCAAAAGCTGAAATTCAAGGACTTTTCCAGACTGTACGAACCATGGTAATACATCTGAAATAAAGTTGTCTTATCTCTTATCTTATCAGTAAGGTTTCCCCCTGGTAAGCACTCACTCTGCTGTAGTTTCTCCCTGACGGTGTCCTCCATGAAGCGGATGGCCGAGTCCCACTGGTTCTTGTCGTGCACGGATCGATCCTCCAGGGTGTTGATCTGGATCACACGCTGCAACGCACAACGCGGATCACACGATTAACATTGGCATCTTATTGATCGCGTTACAGAACAGACGGCAATAGTTGCAAAAAGCTGGTACTGACAAAAAGTGGCCAGCCCATAATTAGAAAACCTCCATCAGGCTATGAATTTATCATTAGATTTAGGTATAAAAATATAGCCATTAAATGCCCTGGTTTTGAGTCATACTCAATACTATAGCAGCATAATTATGATATTCCATCTTACCAAATGCACAGCTGAATAACCCGCACTAAAACCCCTTCCAGGCTGACAGCCTACATAAACCACCCATCCAACCAGACAACCAGCATTAGCCACCCATCCAGCCCCAGAAAAACCCAATTAAGCACCCATCTAGCCTGACAACCAGCGATAACCATCCATCCAACACAACGCCCAGCCTCTCAAGCAGCCCTACGTACCAGGCTCTCCTCAGCCTTGGCATCCCAGGCGTGTTTCTTCATGCTCTCGTCCTTGACAGCAAACTTGAGGCTGTCGAAGATGTCGTCGTGATCCTTGTTGCTCGTTCGTCCCTCCAGCATTTTGGTGAACTGCTCCTGTGCACAGAAGAGAACAAAGTTGAACATTTTTTTCCATTATTACCATCTGCCTGTTCAACATGGAATTTAACATGATATACTTGCTCTAAATACAATAGCAGCTAACAGTGATAGCGAGAGGATTAGAAATTTTTTTCAAAATTCGTGAATAAACCAAATTCAAGTGCAATAAATTATGCATGTCTTTTTGGAAAGAACCCACCAATTTGGAGTATGACTAGGTTTTTGGCTATTTCTTGATTATTACTTTTCATAAACTTTAATATATATTCCCTGAAGAGGACACTTATGTGTCGAAACATCGGAATAGTTGTTAATAAATTACCTGAAATTACTCTTCAATTTTGAAATAAAGAAAAAAAAAAGAAATTTTAAATTAATAATTAATTTTGTCTCCAAACACACAGAAAAAGAAGTAAAAACCAACGACTAGGTGAAAACATTGATACAGCGCTGTGGTGACAGACCTGGAGAGTTTCCCAGCCGACCTCGACGCATCGCCGTGGCAACTGTTTGTCAGCCCACTGCTTCAGCTTGATGTCCACCGCCGTGTTGAACACTCTACAAAAACAAACCACAGATTATAAAATCGGTGGAAATAATCGTGGTTTGACGTCGCGCTAACTTTCCTCATGTTAAGCTACACAGTATGCAATGCTGCTTTTCGATTGGTTTCAATGTTGAGAATCCATGATGATTCATCAATGCTGTTTATTTAACTTCTTCTCAAGTTAAGCTACTCAGTATGCAATGCTATCATAACATAAGCAAATCACAACTACAACAATGTAAAATACGTCATTAATTTTGCGGGGATTTCCCAATCATTAAGTTACTCACCCTGCGTTCTCAGCTTGAGACGCTGGCAAGTAAATGTTTTCAAACACGTGCGTCGACATTTTCTCCCACAGCTTCTTGGAAAATGCCTCCTCCCTGAAGAACACACGAAAACCATGTAACGTTATGTTATTTATTGGTAGATTTGAAAATTTTAACAGCAGACTATACTTAACCTTACAAAACATATCTTAAAGTTTACATTTAATTGCATGGAAAGATGGGTATAACAATTTTTGTGGCAATATGTGCATTCAAATTAGAGTTAAATCTCACATTAGAAAACATCATTATTGATTTCAAACATGCTTGATGATGGGCCATTACAAAATTACAATATTGTGGGACTTGCTGTACACATTAATGTTCATTCCATCACAAATGAGAAAGCAGTAAAACACTGGCAATACATAACATAAAGTAGTTAAAATGATCAAAGCTGTTAGCATATGACCGTACCATTGCTGTGGGGTGACCTGACTGAGGTTGATGATTTCATCCAGGACTTCCCCACGAGCCTTCTCAAACAGTTCATCCTGCAACACACATAATGTATAATATTTTTACAATACACACATATACTGATTATAATATTTTTTCTCATGATAAGCTACACAGTCTGTAATGCTATCAGAATGGTTGGAATGGTGAGATTCTTAGACACATACATAAAAAACAAATAAACATGTAAAATAGAATTGCTCAAAATATAAACCACATAACCTCACCCTGTCAAGTTCTCGAACACGAGGAAAAGTGTTTTTCCATTCCGTCTCCAGGTTGAAACGTGTAGCTGAAGAAGAAAAAAGAACCCTTTAAAGTGCATTCGAAATCGGAAGGAAAACTCTTAATGAAGAACCTTGCCACAAGCAGTTGGCCAAAGGAAACTTATTGTCTAGATTGAAAAACTGTTCAAATGCATAATGTAGTTGGTCAGTGTTTAATCACTTGCAATAGCTTGCTAGTGCTATATAAAGATATTTTCAAACTTGGACAAAACTTAGCTCATGGATGGCATGAGCAGTAAAAACACAAAAGTAGCTCCCCTCACAAAAAGACAACTTAAATATTGTTAGTAGGACAATGCTTAAAAACAAGCCTGACCATCGGCCATAAACTTTCCAAACCAACCCCCCGTGGTTATTATCAACCGCCCCAGGGCTGCTCCTATTTGTGCAGGGCCTTTAGCATAAATGTAAATGTGGTGGTTAATAGTCATGATCCAAGTACTTTGCTCTCACGACTTTACATTTTACACCAGGTCATTGGCCCACTTATTGATCATCACTTGATCATCCTCCCGTACGTGCGCCTACCCTGAGGGGGAATTATACCCTACCCCATTCTCAAATCTCAGCAAAAATCCAGGACCATTCTCATTAATTTTCTAACTATTCTCATTTCACAATTTCACAGTTTCACAATTTCTCACAATTCTCAAAGAAAATGGACCCCCATTCTCATATCTCATAATAAATCAAGGTGCATTCTCCCATCTCAAAATAGGTATATTTGCGCCTCTACCCTGCTCCCCCCCCCCACCCACCTTTGAAGGCATCTGCCTGCTGCTCTACCGAGTCCTTGACCATTCGCCAGAACCTCTCGGAGACGGCCTGGGAGAGGTTGTGGGTGGTCATCTGCTGGGGCTTGAGAACCCCGTCTCTACAAGTGTCGTAGTCACAGCATGAAGGAGATGACGCCATACAGATGAATATTTCATCAATTTGTCACATTGGGTTTTGAAATTTGCAAAACAAATCTGCTGAAAATATTCTATTGGAGCATAGATATGAGTTTATAAGAAATTTGAGCATAAATACATAATATTCTTCATCACAAATCATGAATGATTGGTGTTGCACATTTTTAACTGTTTATTAATAAGTGATTTCGTAAATTGCGCGTGACGTCACGAGGTCAGAGGTCAAGTGGCATAAAGTTGTTTATTGGGCATGATTTTTTCTATACTGTAAATAACTTTGTTAATCATAATCTGTTAGGCGGCAGTAACCCTAATTAGTTGGATGACGATCCCCACTAAAGTGCTGCCTAGGCTCGGTAGATGAATAAAATGGGGTCAATAGCAATGTTTTTATAGCCGGCGCTGACCATTTAAGACAGTAGCTGATTTTATTTCCTAGTCGGGATTCCTTTACCAACCATAATACGCACAACATTGCAGCTTCTTTAATACTGCTCAAGGCTATTTATAGATGCAATTGATCTGCAGTAGCAATAGCTGCTGCTGAAAGACTACAGTAATGTACACTGATACATGTGTCTTGTAGAGCGTGGACTTTTCATTTATATTAGACTAGTGTCAGAATATTCGATTATTTATTATTTAATCCATTGATTAATGTTTGCTTTTTGAAAGGTCATTAAATTAGATAGGAATGGTAAGCCTTAAGAGAACAATTGATGAGAGGAAAATGGAGCTAAACCACTTTTAAAGGCCTTATAATTTATTAGCCAAGTCAGAAGTAAAGGCCTTATCCAACCAGTAACCATATAAAGGATTTGTACAGTGTATTAATATTTTTATATGCACATGCTCCAAAACCTGGGATGTATTCTGCATATGTGTCAGTCAGTGAAGTATAATTATAGTTTATGTGGTGGATATTTTATTTCAGTAAATATAAATACAAATAGTGTCGCTTTTTTATTCCCCCTCCTTGCTTTTGAAAAGGTAAATATATAACATTTTTGCATCACTGAAAAGCGTGTTTTTTTATTATTTACCCCTGCTGATTAAAAAATTTTGTAAACATCCAACTAAGGTCTTTTTTATAAATTTAATGAGGTGTAAGAATGCACAGCTAAAAGAAGAGATTAATTTGGCATTAAACAGCACCTGAAAAGCTTCTCTAAATCTCTTGTAAAAATTGTAAACAAAAGGTTTTGGCCATGACATGACACCGAATTTAGAGTGGGTTTAATAACAGCTATGCATGCAGAATTAATCTTTTAACTTCAGATATGGTTTCCTACACTTGTTTTACAATAGGTGACTTAATATTATTCGATTCCCATGAGAATTAACTAAATTATTAACAACTTATTGTTGGCATTTCCGTCAGAATTTCCCGGTGAATGGAAATAAAACGCATGTGTAAACATTTTCACACATCTCCGACTTTCAACTAATATTAGACAAACTTATGATTGTTGGATTTCTTATTTCTTGGTGTCAAATCAATCGCATATTATTCTTTTATTATTTACAATTGGTTTGAAAGGGGATAATTTCGATGCAACTGCATATTTGTTGATTTCCTGGGCTTACCTAGTATTTTCATTCATTTTACTATAAGAAAACACCCGTCCATAACGTCAACTTATCACCCTTTTTATCTGATCTGGTGACGTCACTTCTATTTACGAAATGGCTTATTGGTTCTTCTAATCTACGTACAGAAAAGAGACTCAAACACTCTTTATGTGCTCCATCTGCAGACCTAGGGAGGGGCGCAGTGGCAGTTTTCCCACCAATACACATTTTCATAGGGTTATTTACACATCCGCCATCCATCAAACATACAAAACCCATAAAATCCCTCAAATGCCGCCCCCCCACACCCCCTTTTTCCAAAATCCCGAATCTGCCAGTGTGTGCGCTATGACAAGCCAGTCACCTGTAGAGCTTGCAGTTGCGGAAGAAGTCCTCCTCGTAGTCCTTGATGGTCTGGATGGAGTCGGTGTTGTTGCCTCGCCCCGTCACCACCGCGAAGTATCCCAGCGCCTTCATGGGGAACAGCTTCCCATCCAGGATCTGCTGGATCTGCACAAAACATCAGGATCCAGATTTATGGTGACGTATGTAAGAGCCCCACTTTGAGTATCAGATGTCCCGAAGAGACCTCTGACACATAACTATTCTCATTAAAATTCTGACCAATCACAGGCTGTTAATCTATGATCATCACAGGCCGGTGATGAATATAAATGAGCTCAAGTGACCAATTACAGCTAAGTATCAGATGGGTGTGGCCGGTTCAACCAATCAGGTTGCAGTATTTAAACAGGTCACATAAATCATGTTAATCCACTCTCAGGTGAAATATTTCAGAGGCCAATTTGCTTGACATCTGATACTCAGAGCGAAGACCCCAAACACATGTTTAAATTTTAACGTCAAAGTTTTGGCCATGGAATTTCAAATGTGTATTTAATACACACGCATGTAAAAGCAAATTAAGAATATTTCAGCCTTAATAGGCATGGGCGTTTGGAAGACCTCGATTCAATAGGATTATTATTTTTACATAAAAAATGACATGGTTCTAGACCAATTCAAAAAGCAAAAACACTTCAATAGTGACACTACCATGATCTAACATTACAGTCAAAAAACAAAGAGGGATGGACTTAAACGTTACCAGGTGCCAATTGAATTCAAATATTAAAGACAGCACAATTCATATTTGACACTGTCAAATCATTTGCTTGTAAAATTTTTAAAATATGACAAAATACTTTAACCAATAACTGGAACCATAAATACGATAAAAAGGACTATCTCTTATTATATTCCCACTAGAACCCACAAAACCCCGTGGAAACATCGTCACCGTACCCTCTTGGGGTCATAGAGCGCCTGCTCTGCCAGGTCCACTTTGGTGAGCACGAAGATGGTCCGTTTTCCAGCCGGATCCATGGTGGACACCAGATCCGTCACGTTGGATCGCTCCGCGTCGATGGATCCATCCTGCATAACAGCATAGGATAAGAACTTTTGGGAAATGTTGAATGAGTTATGATATGAAAAATGGTTTACAATGGGCATTACCTACTCATCCATCTGTCCATACATAAACCATATCAACATGTGGAAATTCTTATAAGGACCAACACTCGCTAAGGGTAAATAAGGATTTCAAAGGGGTGAAGTGATGATGTGTTCTCCCCAAAACAGTCGATTAATAATACCCGTACATAGTATCAAATAAAGTCACTATATAGATGTCTTTGTAAATACCCTTTCGTATAAAAATCCACCCACTAAATTACATTAATTTTTAGAGTAAATAGAAACAGATTCTCACCACCCTGTCCCCATCAACTCCACACACAGACCCACTCAAACAACCTACTAAACGCCAGCCCCCTCCCCTTAAACAGACCCATTCAAAAACACCAAGACTATTTCGCACACATACAAACCCACTCAAACACACTAACACCAAGCTACTCACACGTTTTTAAGACCCCTCAACACACCCACTCAAACAAACAATGTAACAGTGTTCACCTGATTGCCATCCTAATAACTAGAACCAGACCCATAAATTCACAACTGGGACCATTATTTCTCAGCAAGGGACCCCTCAAAAAAATCAGGCCAACACTGTTGCAGCTCACAGCTAGAGTCAGACTTTGCTAGCCTAATGATTTTATTAGAGGCAGGATGCAGCAAGTAACATGCACTGGTGATTTATCTAGCTGTGACTCGCCTGTGAAGAGTCAGCAACAGGACATAATTTAGATGGTGTCAATCCACTAATGTTTTGAAAATAGGCGAGTCTTGTATTCATCATTGCACATGTGGGTCTAGATAAGTTGGGAAGCCATAGAAAAACTTAAATAATGTTGGACACCTATGATAACCATAACCCCACATGTGCAAGCCAACAGATAGTTCAATCTGCAAATCACAGGATTAGCAAGTTACATAGAACTGATTTGCTGTGGAGTACACCATCTGACCAACACAGGTAATTGGTATCATATGACACTGTATGCAAACATGTAGGAAAATACCCATTATATAAATGGCTTAGATGGTTGCATTTTATGACTAATTCATGACATTGATTATTGCAAATTACCATTTAAGACCCCTCAACACACCCCCAAACAACATAAGCACCAAGGACTCTACAGTCAAACCAAGCCATGACTAACCCTGCCAATGTGATCCCATCTGTTTGTAGACCCACACGGACTCTCACCTGTATGCACAGGATGATTGCGTTGGGGTTTTCCATGTGCTGTCGACACAGCTTCTGGATCTGGTCCTTGGTGTCCAGGGCCATGCCCGTGGTCACGGTCTGTAAAAGTTAAACCTAAGTGAGTAGATTGTCAACTCTCAGCTCTTGATTTTTCTCTTGGCAGTGTTCATATCAGTTAGTGTCACAGAATTGCTATGTTAGGAGGCAGGAGCTAGAGATTGGTCTCAGTCACTTTCTGCATTTATAAGAGGCAACAGTGGAGTTTTGGTATGGGGAAATTTGGATATACACATCTATACAGAAATCATAGAACTTCAATATAATGGACATTATCAGACAATCAATTTAGGATACTATCTTGTAAGAACAAACTGCTATCAAAATATAATTGGGATTCTACATCAGCATCATCACTGGATATCTGGTGCTTTTAAATTGAAAGATTTTGGATTGTTAAACTTCATCCCAGAAGACATTGACATCGCGAAAATAAAAACTAAGAACTCAGCGTTGCGTACACTGATGATGCCGGGCAGGTCTACGAGCACCATGCGTGGCAGCCCCGGCCCCTTCACCGTCATGGCGATTGTCTGGCAGCTGATGGTCTGGCCCTTAGACACGCTCGCTCGCATGCGCAGCTCAACCTCACGACGCAGGGACTCCAGCTATAATGTAAAATAAATGTAAATGTGGTAGTTTATAGTCCTGATCCCAGTATGGCTCTCATGACTTTACAATTTACACCAGGTCATTGGCACACTTATTGATCAGCATTTGATCAGTTCTCGTATACATTCAGCGCACAATGCTCATCACTCACACAATCACTCACTCACTCTTTCAACCCAATGACCTGTACCTATTTAACGTGTAGGTACCACGGAGCAGTGTACAACCTGTTAGGGATAGGTTTGCTCAACACCTACCATCAGACCCGACCGGGAATCGAACCAACGACCTTCTGGTCATGAATCCAACTCCCTAACCACTCGGCCACGGAAGCAACTATGGAACAAACACACAGGAGAAGTTAAAAAGAACGTTCTATCACTCCATGTAATAATCATTACCAATACTCTACGCTGATTGGTCAAGACAAGAGGCATGCTCAATTGTACGTATTGACTGCACGCTTTGATCTAAAAACAAAAACAAAGCAAACACTCATTTAGAGTGGATTTTATTCATGATAGAATGGTATTTGACCACTCGATTGTTGTGACAATCGTAAAATTTAGCATGCTGATGCTTGATTTTACAATTGACACTCCAATCTCGTGGTCAAATCCTACATTTTGTATTTGTACGCCTCCTGCTACATTGTGGAACACGGTCATTAGAGAGATATCATGCTGTCTGTCAGCCTGTCTGCATGGCTGGTGTTTTGCCCACCTACCTCTGACTCCTTTGTGAGGTCGTACTCTTTGCTGCTGTCGTTGAACTGAGCGATGTGATACGGACCTTCGGAAAGCGTCACCTACAAGCAGAACAAACATCACCTATATTGCTATGTTCTTATAAACAAGATAGGGTGTAAAGTAAACTTTCATTCAAGGGCCAACAGCCATTAATTAGTGAAAGTTTTATCCCGTAATTTTGCTCATATCAACATCTGGAAATTTAAATATGTAAATATGCATTCATGGAACATCCCACGCTCCCTTTAATCACGCACCATCAAAATCAGATTGCAGAAAACAACAACCACATCAATACTGAGCACCAAATACCCACTCTCATATAAAGTCCACCCCTAACTTGAACAATGTTGCATGCAAACGTATACAATGAATCTCAATTAGATCTCAATTATTTTGTTTTGGAATGTTCGTTTATGCTGTGCTAGTGTTCACAATTGCTTAATTTTTGAATTTTATTTTATTAACCTTTTCAAACCATGTAGGTTCCTTGCCAAAAACTAAAATAGAAATACAATATAAAAACAGTGCAAATACAGTACAAAGAATACATAATGGTTATCAAGATTAACATGGTATTATGAAGGTCATTTTTTAATCAGCAAGCTGGTTTGTGAATATGAAAAATTAAACAATTGTGAACACTAACACAGCATAAACGAACATTCCAAAACAAAAATGAGACCAATGCTGTGTACCAAATACATAGGATTTTTAGATCTCAATTAGTGAATGCATGTGTGACATTTATGCATTAATCCTGGTACCGACCTTGACCGGTGACCTTGTCATCATCTCTCCCGACCCGCGGGGGAAAATCCGCGCCTGAGCGATCATCTCGAGAACGGACGTTTTCCCGGAACTCTGGTCGCCCACGACAACCACCTACAGCAACAAAACAGGTTCGAAAATGTCCATTGGATTTCTGTTTGACATCACAGCGACAGCTAATTGTTTGTCGCAACCAGAAATCTGCTTCTTGTCAAGTGATGGAGAAACACGGCAGTAAATATTTCTTGAAAAACTGCTATTTTCTAAAGAGAATTTAGCTATGAACAACACTTGTTGTTTTCTCAACTATCTGCTTACTTCATATTTTTACAATGTTTTCACTACAGACCTCATACGAATGAAAACTCTATGAGAAAGCGAAATACCGTAGAACCTCTCTATTAGGACCACCTTTGGGACCAGTGTTAGGTGGTCTCAATATAGAGATGTGGTCTCTATACAGAGGTTCATTTGGGTAGCTTTATGAAGGTTTAAGACCGTGAAAAGTGATCTTATTATAGAGGTAATCTCAATAGAAGTGGTCTTAATTGGATGCTGTACTGTAGATTCCAATTAAAAAAAAACAGAAAAAAAGACCGAAGATTGCGACCATTTCTGGTGGCCGGCCCGCGGCTGTTCTGTACTCACCCTGGGCAGGTGGTCCGCCGTGTGGTAGCTGGAGTCGTAGTGAGACAGCTCGTCCAGGCACTCGGAGTACATGTCGATCAGGGCCTTCTGCAGGGAACGCACACAGGCGGGGTTAGACACAGCCACAGATAGCTTTTTAACCATACTAGTCTGCAGGACTAGTATTGCAAAAACATTACTAGACCTCCAAAATGTTACTTGTCCGATATGTTCAACAGTTGGTAGTCTGGAGGACGAGTAAGCTAAAATCTTACTTATCCTAATGGATACTAATCTTTGACTAGTAGACAAGTATTTATCTGGGGCAATCATGAATATGGCATCATGCTCACATGGGTAGTGCTCAGACAAATTAGACTTACTCTCTGTTTGTTTTTTGAATTGTGTTTACTAAATCGCAAAAATTCTCACCTTCATTTTCCGTTGCTTCTTGCCATTTTTGCCATTCTTAAGCATCAGATTTTTGCGCAAGTCTCGGTTTTCTTTCTCCAATCGCTCGATCTCCTTTTGGTACCGGACCTGTAATCACAAACGATCAACAAGTGTCAGATAGCGTAAGTTTTGATTCTTACAAAATACACACTCACACTTACAAAGTTCTTACGATAACCAACTATTTAGCCCTGACGTTAAGACATTTCTTTCTCTATATGGCTCGAGAAATTGGCAACATCAGAGAATCTGGTAGCTCAACTGCTATTTAGCTTGTCAACAATCTAAATATGGAATCGCGGGTATGGAATAAACCGACAAATTAACTATTGAAACACAGTTGTGACTGCTTCACAGACCAACTAATGAAACACAGTGATAAATGTTTAATTTTGCAGTCAGATATGCAATTGTGTGATAGTGTTAATATTCATTTGATTTAGAAAATGGCTACATAGTGCAATGCTAGATTTTGAAACAATATTCACTGTTTTGAGTTTGTTGCCCTTCAATACGTACCTGTGTTGACATGAGCTCCTCTTGCAGCTCCTCAAGGCGAGACTTCTCCCCGCGACCGCTCTACAAACAAACACTGCAGTTGTGTACAGGAAATAAATAACACTGTTTTCATATCACAATTGGACCCCTGTAACTCAAATGTGAAGAAAGTTAAAAATTTGAATTTTGCCTGAAATTTCAATGACTTTTTTTTATCCCATTGAACTTGTACAACATGAATTTATCATTAATCCATAGAAACTAACAAGGGTAAAAACAAAAAAAAGTAAGTGACTTTCTGAAGTATAAAGGAATATTTATCTGCTCTGCCAGTTTCAAATGTGCACAAATATCAAATTCTCCTAACTTGAATTGGATGCTTCAGTGCAATGCTATTGTAATCGATACCAACTGGCATAATTTGCATTAGAATTTAGATCATCAGTGAAGGTGCAATTGTAATTGAAATTTGAACCGCAAATGTAAGTGAAGTACTAAATGAAAACAAAATGGTGTACTTGAATTGTATATCACAATGATAATTGACCCCAAGCCTCATACTCACCCCAGGTTGCTGCTGCGTCTTGGCATTGAAAACGGAGGGCAGCGGAGCGTTGGCCATCACTGAGCCTGCTTCTGGTACTGTAACAGACGGGGAATGTGCAATAGACACAGGAATCGACAAACATGTCTGATCCTGACAATAACACGAAGATGAAAAATTCAACTTATTCAGTGGTAAAAAAAACTTCACGTTTTAAAGGATTTACCGTATTCGTTCTTATCAGAGCACAGTGAGCTTACAAAAACAAAATTCAGCAAAAAAAAAACAGAAATTAATAAGCGCACCTCTTTGACCCCACAGAACATGATAACACAATGCGCCCGGATGGTTATGTGGTAATCCGAATACGGAATAATACTGGCGTGTTATAGTCTTACAATATGGCGCTAGTAGGTGAAATCTTTGCCAAAAAAGAGCAAGATTTGTATGATATTTAATCTGCATAAACAGGGGGGTGCGCTTAATGGGGCAGGTGCGCTAATAAGAACGAATATGTTACACAAAATTTCATGGTCTAGTTGGTTTTATTGCTACAGCTAACAATTCAATTATGAGAGTTGAGGATGAGAAAAATGAGTGATGATGAGAGACTACATGTAGGGCTTACCTGACCCAGGTGTGTATATTTTGCATGGTTAGTGACAGAGATTACAACCAAAATGTAACCCAACCACATGCATGCCGGCAAAGATTGAGAGAAATACTACCAATTGTTAACAGACATTCAAATTCCCAGTCATTCTGTCATGAATCTTAATTAAATGGTAGAAGGCACATGCCCCCAATCATTCATGTTAAAGTCCATGGGATTTTAGGGTGAGTGTCAATATAAGTGTAAGTGACAAGCTATACATGGGCAGATATTCCATGGACTTATAAATGGTACACATATTTTATTTCTATCTATGGCAGTGGGCTTTTAAGTAACAATGGGCCTTTCTGCGTAAGTTTTGGGCAGTTACACTACAGACTTGCCGACAACAGCATAAAGAATCCAGTTTGTTTTAAAGCAGCTTGCATTCTTCACAAAACAAAATTACATGACAAAATTGATGCCTTTGCAGGTAATAACATTGATATTTTACCGGTAATAGAATTTTCATGCCTATATTTTCAAAATATAGACATGAAAATTCTATTGAATAAGAAAGCATTTCAAGCAAACAGGTGGATATAACACAACTATGTTAGAGTTTCACTTCAAATCATAATACATTTTTTAAAATTGAAATAAAATATACAAAATTTGATTTTTGCAATGACTTTACTAATGTTATTACCTATGCATTTAGCAACATGCTCTGGGAACTTGTTAACTTGCAAGGTTAGAACTACTAATTTATCAAATTGAACAGAAAAAGTCAGGAAAAGTTGCAGAAAAAAATGATAATAGTTAAAGTTACACACCTGGGCCATGAGTAAGCAGTAAGGCATCCCCCTCTGAAAAAACAGACAGTCACACCTCAACTTCTCACCCACGTCACCATGGTTACGCTTTTCTAGTACATTCATACAGCTGTTCATATTATATGTCATAGGCACAACCCCAATATTATCATTTCAATCTACCGGTGTGTGTTAGCAGTTTGTCGTTCGCGCAATAATTATGAGTGTGCTAATGACTTATTGAGGGTTCTTGCCTGTTATTTCAAATTTGCTAATCATGGAAATGCATATTTGCAGCATCGTAATAAACACAAGCCTGATAAAACTATGATGGAAGCTCTGAGCTGCATGTCTTAAACCTACCACTGTACAAATGTTGATGGGCTCATCCGCAAAAAATGGACTTTATCAAGTACTCACTATTACTCACATTTATTTGTAATGTGTTGAAATGGTTGATAAGACGATGCAAATGCACATTCTTGTAAAACCTCATGCCTTGTCACTTGTCAATCTAAACGCCCATGTGGATTACATGGTTGGCTATGGTATGGTGCGCAAGTTTTACAATTTTCCTCAAATATGGCCAATCACATGACTTACTTTCTGCGTATGCTGACAAGTCATCCTCACTCGCATCGTCCAACCACTGCTTCATGTCATCCAGAGTTGGCAGCCATCCAGGCTTCATGTCAAAAAAAATGGATTTATTTAGCATGCAACATGCTGTCATAATGATAATAAAAAAAACGAAATTTACAATATTTATTTCCAAAATAAACAAATATATAATAATCAACATGACTTACGCTTTTATTGACTATACATATTTTCTCGATATGCAGTGTCTGTGTATTGACAAGTACCATCAGTTCACAACACGATTTCAGTTAAAAATCCACTAACGTTTTCCAACCACTACTTTTTCATGTCATCCAGAGTAAATGGCAGCCATCCAAAAATGTGCAAAAAAAACTGATGAATAAGTTGAAAAAAGTTACTAGCTCATGCACTTAAAATATTACTTGTAACAATTAAAATGCATTATCACGCAGTTTTTCATAAACATGGGCTAAATCACATTTGGGGTTTTATGCGTAATGAAACATCCTGACATCGTCTGACATGTCATGTACATCAATACAGCCATCAGGCTAAACAAAAGGAACCACTTAAGTAAAAAACAACATGTAAAAAAGACAATGAAGGAGATCAATATCGGTATTATATAATATCGATTATTGGGGGCTCGATTCGATTATCAATTGCTACTGTTGATTATCGATATTATACACAACAATTACAAGTGACAAAAAAAACATTAAAATCTGTTCATATTTTATAAAATTTCATTCATTGCATTTGTATTTGTCAATTTGACAGCGATCAAGTCGCGCCATTTTTCTTGTTTACATACAGACGCTAGCAGCGCCACACCACGGCATCTTTACAAACTAACATGCGGGCGATAATACCCGTATCTAGAATGGCCGAGATAGAAATATTTAGAAATAAATAATATACCACGCATTTATACGACAAATACATTACTATATGACAGTACAGCATGAAAATAGTGCAAATAATTGAAGATGTGCCAAATCGTAATGAATGCACTTTGTGGTACTATCGCATACGTGTCATTTCGCGGGATGTCTCTGTCTCTGAATATCTTTTGCTGAGCTGGACAATGTGGACATCGATAACATATCGATAATCGACGATGCCAGGGCTACCGATTATCGATATATTATCCGATTCCCATCACTACTAAATACAGGACAGGATCACTTTAGGGTCTAAATGACATCATCTTAGAGAACATCTAAAAAAATGCTCTTAGTACTACTTCAATTTCAAACAGCCCTAACTATCTAATGTTCCTGGATGCCTGAAACCATAAGCGTTAAATCCAAAGAGTTCAGTATCAGTGTTTAGCCCCATTCCATTACCACCCATGATTCACTTACTCTGCTCCCTCCTTCACTTACTCTGCTCCCTCCTCCCCTTACCCGCGTGAGGTCGGGTCTGGGCAGGTCCGGCAGACGCATCACGTTCCTGCCGAGTCTCCGGAGCTCGCGCCCCGCCGACTCCCACTTCTCTCCCTCCGGCAGCAGATCGCTCAGCCACGACACCTTGTCCTTCCACGACTCGTACGTCTGCACGACAAACACAGCAGCATTAGTCATGCTCTTCACGTCTTCACTTTTTTTACTAGTGTTCAATCAAGAAACCAGGGTCAGGATTGGGTGGAAAAGTGCTACTCATCAGCAGGACGAGTAACCCTCAAATATCTACTCGTCCTGCAAAACAATGTACTCGTCCTTCTTGCACAAAGCTCTATATTTGTATGGCAAATTGACCAGCGATTGCTACTCGTAAAAAGGGCAAGTTGCTAAAACATTCTACTCGTGCTCCACAAGTTTTTACAAGTCAATACGAGCAGACGAGTGGCGAATCCTGACCTTGGAAACTCGTTTTGCTTTAAATAGAATTTTCTTTGATGCTGTGGTATGTCACAATAGTAACAATTATTACTATTGTGATACTATTACTATTGTGACCAAGCGCTGTGCAAATGCATAGAATTTTTAAGCAATAAACTTGTTTTGGAGTGCACAGTGCCAGAGAAAGTACTACACGTAAACTGGTTAGAGACTAGTATATTGAACCAACAGGATTTGTACGAAATTTTAGTGTACTCATCATCCAGGCTACCAGCTTTTGTTAAAGCTGTAAGGTATAGAACATGCAGGGCTAGTAACTTTTTTGCAATACTTGTCCTGTAGACTAGTATGGTTAAAATTCTATCATATAGCTACTGAGTGTATCACTCTCATTATATTTATTTGGTTTGACTTTACGTTTGCATGGGGAAAAAAACAATGTGGGTAAAATGGTAAAACGCATGGAGATCTCCAATAAGAGATTACGTAGAAAGAACAACAAAAAATAGAGGGTGTAATGGTGCGTTTGCGTGCAATTTCCAAACTTGAAAATACGAGCTTCCCATATGGTAAATGCACCCGAATGGTCACTCCCAGTCGTATTTTCCAGTCGGTAACTCGGAGCTCTTTTAGAGGACCGAGCTTCCGACTGGGAAATACCATGATTTCCGACTGGCAATGTCCGTTTGCGTGAATTTCCCCTATGGGATGCTCATACGTACGACGTATGCTTACGAGGTCAGAAGAACACGTGAATGCACCATACGATGCGCTCATTCTCACCTGGTTGAGCGCGACGCCGCCTCCCACTGCTGAGCTGAGCACCAGATACCGCAGCTTGAGGAAGCGCGCCACGAGGCGACCCACAGCACCGCCAGAACTCATGGCGCGGCGCGCAAACGGAGCAGTGACAGCACCGCCGCGCACATACAGCAGAGTCTGGGGGGACATTACGATGATACAATTGTCAGGTGATATGTACAGCTCAGACGATAATGAAAACAGAGCAGAAACTATGGTCATTTTATTCTACACCTGATGGTTATTGCACTAGTAAATTGACATTCTGATTATGGTTACAGTTCTACTGTATTTATTCTACATCGGATAGTTATTGCACTGGTAGCTTGATATTCAGACTATCGTTTAATACTTCTGCTGTTGATAAATTGATAATTCTGAATCGGAGTTTTAGGTTTGTACCAGCTTATCCATCTGCAACTCATAAACTTTGGTGGTGACTAAGTGATGGTTTAGGCTATTTGTACATGGAAAAATGGCTACCTGAAGATTGGGTGATCGAGGAATTGAATGCAGCAGCAAAACATGTTGCCTGGACATTAGCTTTGGCAGCAACATTGGTTGTGTATTTCTATACTTTACTAATGAAGATGTAGCTGTCGACTTTTGAATCACTGCTCCAGATCTTCTTAACAGACAGAGCTCACATGCGGGCCTGGAATATAGCAACAATGCATTGAGATGTAACATACGCTTTCTCAAATTCTGAACAATATTTCATTAATAGCGATAGCTCAGGAAGCGATGCATTCAATGGACTGTTGAATTTGTGCGTAAAGTTGTGCAAGGATATTACAAGTAACCAGCCAGTGGTTTGGGTTGATTCTTTCTCAAGACAGATATCCTGCAAGGGCTCAAGCCTCATTCGGTTAGCATGCTTGCATAATAGCAATTCTCAATAAATGACTGGACTTGCAAAACTGATTTAAATTCATGACCTCAACCGACAATATTAAATAAATCAGTGTTGGACTCTATAGCTATGCCCATGATTTTGCAGGACAATATATCGTATCAACATTGTGTGCATGTGTGCATGATGACATAAATTGACGAAAATATTTACACGATTCCCGTTGATCACACAGTGTATTTACCCAGAAAAGGAGGAAATAGCAAGCAGAAAACACTCACCCAAAGGACCCGCGTAATATGATGCTCATAGTTACGAAATGTGCGGTATATATTACAAATATATTCCTGAAAAGCACAAAATGTCAAACTATGTCCGCCATTGTTGTTGACCTTCACCTTCGAATACCAGTTGATAATCGTACAGACCGGTACAAATAGTCAAATTTTCTTTTATTCGTACAAGTACGATTGCGTTATGATTAACCACACAGGTTGCTCCGACTGTTTTTGTCATGCAGACTGTAGAACATGAATAAAAAAAAGCCCTGTTGTGAACACTCTGATAAGAATTTTCACTAGCAGTAAACATCATAGTAGTGCAATTTATTACTTCCAATTTTCTTTAAAAATCCCACTTGAAACATTTGACAATTGAAAACTAGATCTACTCTTTTTTAATTTATACCCTACTTTAATCTCTCTTTTAATTGCCTGTTTCAATAAAATTGTTACCCTTTCCAGCACCCCATGTCAATTTAAAAGGTGACATTAAATGTGAAGGACAACAAAGGCTTATTAACAATTTCGTTATTGATGTTAAAATAACGGTTACGTCTTCCTATCACTTCTGATGATGTCACCAAATAAAAAGACAAGCTGTCAAGATTTTAACATAAATATATTGATAAACAATTCATCATTATTAAAATATTGTGTTTTATCAAGAAATTAATCCAAATGAAATTTAATATGCAGTGTATTAAGTGTGAAGTGGGATATTGTTTTAAAATTAAGATGATATGTGGGAAATTACAAATATGCAGTCAGTATTCAGTGGGAAACTAACTAAATATTAAGAGAGACATGGGAAATTAGCACATATTAGCAATCTAATTCCCCATTCCCATCTGACTCTCAACCTGGTTGCAGGTGTTAAACAAAGAAAAAAAAGAAAAAGAAAAAAAACAGGTTAAAACCCTGTCTTCAGCTATGTTCATATGGTGGTAAGAATATGCTAGCTATATATAACACAGCGATAGGAATAGAATTACGTTATAATGGAAACATAAAAAATGAGATGATTTTCAAAATTATTTGTGAAAAAAATATGACTATAAAATAGGAAATACAGATATGAAGTGATAAAGTATACGCTAAAGCATCAATCAAGCCTAAAACGGATGCCCTGGCCCTCAGGTCTCTGTGGCTATTAGATTCCCTTCTATATGATAGTAGCAATGTGTATGGTGTAGTGTTTGTAAATCATAGTAACATGCATACCACACACCCCTCCCATGATGCTGGGGCCCATGAATTCTGCCGTTCATGCATAATAAAATTATAATAACACAATATCACATCCCATTGATCCTGACATGGGTTCAACCAAGGATGAATTGAATAACGCTGAGCTTTTGCCGTTCATGCATAATAAAATTATAATAACACAATATCACATCCAATACGATATTCTAAAATGATACGTTACAGATGATTGTTGATAGCAAACATACTTTTACATGCAACGTTCATGTTAAATTTCTTCATGCCAACTATACAAAACAATTGAATAACAATGCTTAATTAAGCAAATACCCAACATGGCTTGTCTTCATGCTGTGAACATTTTGAAAGCTGCTACCTTGACCTAAAATATAATTGTGTATTTCTTGTTTAAATCTTCCATGTCAGTCAACAAAAACCTATCAGTTGTAATGCTTGATTACACAAACGCCCAATATGTTGTGTCTCAATAAAGGTAAAAATTTATGTTTATGTTTGTTTGTTTTATTTCGTACTAAAAGTACATAGTGCCATACAATCACATAATTGACGCGTAACCTTTGACCTTAGAGCTATAGCGGTGACCACTGACCAGTGTGAGTGACCCCGGGTGACCAGGACTATACCTGGGTCAAAGCCCAGGCAAACCAGGCAAATGTGAATACTGATTCTCACAAGGAAGTACTGACTGGACACAAAAGCAACTCTTCCACAGTCATGTGATAACTTGTCCTTGAATTCCTACCTGTAACATGTGAATACGGACCACGTTGCTGTTTCAACTCTACCAAGATAATGGAAATTTCTGTAAGTTTATTTTCATATTTTTGTCTCTTTCTTTTTTGTTGTTCTTTCTACATTCACATGAATACGAATGTGCATAGCTGTTAGTTTATTTATTAGAAGTAAATTCCGTTTGTTTTTGTTAATGTTAACAAAATGTTTATACACAGAAATTAACATTGTGTTGATGGGTATGTAGTTATTTGTAGGAGTGTTGACAATATTAATACAGTATCAGGAGTATTCGCAGACTATAAATTAGGCTTCATTTGTACTATATTGTATATGCAAATTATATCATTTGTATTGTTTTAACGACATAAGGAAAAACAATATTCACATAGTAATATTTTAGCATCTGACAGTTTCCGACACGAAATTTAACAGCACATTTAGAGGACAACATAATAAAAGGTTGTTATGTGAGTGGGTGTGAGATATCAGACAATATCTCACCAAGTGTGGGTTGTTAACAACCCAGTAGAGTATGGCACAGCTAACATGACTTCAGATCAAAGAACGTATACTAGTGTCATCCTGGTTTCCATTTTTCATGAGTAATAGCTACCTATAGGGCGCTGTACCTGGCATGTTTTGCCGAGACTTTTGTTGTTGTCCCAAACAACTTGATCAAAACACTCACCAACAGGTTCCTGTGTGTATCTAATAATATTCTCTGTATACATGTAATGACCCACGATGGTCTTCCTCGAGTTTCTAACCTTATACATCTATTGACTTATTGCCTTGTAGGCGGAGACGTGATGAAGCGTTTCAGCAGGGAGGAGAACCAAGCCTCTTGGCTCCACCTAGCCGTGAACGCCAGAGAGTGGGGTCAGGTGCTGCTTCAGCTGCAGCACGGTGCTGATGTCAACGTGATTGATGGTGCGGGGAGGACCCCTTTACATCTAGCTATAGAACGTGGTGCCCCAACATACATAGTCACACCACTCATATCAAAAGAGAACGTGAACATGCTGGATATGAATAATGACTCCAGTCTTCATTTGGCCTTGCGTTTTGCAACAGCCTGTTGGGTGATAGTGACAATTCTTCTTCAGAACGAAGCCGATGTCAACGTGTTTTGTGAGAAAGACCATGTTTTCCCTCTACTGTATGCACTGAAGAAAAATGCTCCAAAGGACATAATCACTCAGCTCATCTCCCCACAGACCATTAATTTCATGGATGTAAATGGCGACACCGCTCTCCACATAGCAATCAGAGAGAAAAGATGGGACCTGGTGTCAATTTTACTTCAACGCGGGGCGAATGTTAACACTCTCTATAGAAAGAGCGACACACCTGTCTCTAGATTGATATGTGAGAGACAATGGGACTTGGTTCGAGAGGCGCTTCAACACGGGGCCGATATACACTTTGTTGATGGCATGGGCAGGGCAGCATTCCACTGGGCTATTGGCTCTGGCTGTGATTCACTTGATCTGCTGCGCCGGTTGATTTCCACTGACACCATTAACAACATGGTCAACCAGTGCTGTACTGCACTACATTTTGCGTTGCAATCGAAGCAGTGGGAGGTTGCACGATTTCTAATGGAGCATGGAGCTGATTTTAACATAGTTAATATTCTAAAATGTACCCCATTGAATAACGCTATACGCTGGAAGGCGCCTGATGACATTTGCATTGGACTGATAACACCTGAGAACGTAAACACTGCAGACGAGCATGACATCACACCACTTCACCAGGCGATATGGAACAGAAATTGGAAGTTGGTGTCCGTTCTCATTCACCGTGGGGCTGATGTGAACCTGGTTGATTTCCACAGGAGGACTCCATTACATAGGGCATTACATGCGCCTGGTGCTCCTATAGATATAGTCAAACTTCTTATATCCCCAGAGAACATCAACATTCGTCATGCTGATGGTGATACACCGCTGCACCTTGCAGTGAATTTCAACCGGTGGGAGTTAGTGACACATCTACTGAACCGTGGGGCGGATGTTAACGTTGTTGATATTGACGGTCAAACTCCATTACACTTATCTATAATTTTCGACGCCCCAGCAGACATTGTCATTCAAATGATATCACCACAGAACGTGGATATGATGGATTCTTATGGCAAAACAGCGCTCCACTTGTTAGCGAGTCAGCACAAATGGAACCTGGTGCACACTCTGCTGCACCATGGAGCTGATCCCACAGTGGTGGAAGGGTTCAGGCCACAAGTAGCATTGACAGATCTCTGTATCACCACAATACGCAGTCACATGCCTGTGAAGACCGATGAGGCACTGGAACAGCTGGAGCTTCCTCGGTGTCTTATGCCAGAAATGAAACTGATCGGCCTGGCACAGCAGTTTATTGCCTGGTGGAAGAACCATGAGGGTGATAATGAGGAAGAAGACTTGATTCCAGCTGATTGATTCTTTCACTGGCAGATCCATGTTTTTAGAGAAGGGGGCGGGGTGTACTGAAAGGATTTCAAGTGTCGTGTATGCTTGATCGATGGCCAAAAACCTATGAAAATGAAGTATTTTGGTGGAAAGGGCCCAAAAGTGGGGTGCGTTGCCCCTGCGCCCCCGGATCTGCCTATGTTCTTTTGTTGTAATGTTGTTAAATGTATGGATATAGAATACATGTTTCAATATTTCACATTTCTCTAAAATTAAGGATTGACTTAAGATGTTATACAACAAAGCTGCTGTAGATCAATATGAAACTGTCACGATACTCTATGAACGAATATTATATTATATATTTAGAAAATCCATACTTTTGATTGCGTGTTCTTAGATATGTACCTATTTTTGTTAGCCTATGTTTTAAGCATATTGTACATGGTCAGATTTCTAGTCTTTATTTTGCTTACATTTTCTAGAAAGTTGTCTCATACAACATTAAACATTAATTCCCTTGCTTTACAGTGTGTCTACGTGATAATTTGTCGTGATATTTCTTAAAATGCTGAAAATGACATTGTGATTATTTCGGTAGAAAATTATAGTCTTCCAAAGTAACAGAAAATAGAATAATTACATATACTAATGTACTATTGAGTGAATGTGTATGGTGTAGTGTTTGTAAATCATAGTAACATGCATACCACACACCCCTCCCATGATGCTGGGGCCCATGAATTCTACCGTTCATGCATAATGAAATTATATATAAAACAATATCACATCCAATACGACATTCTGAAATGACACTTTACAGATGATTGTTGATTCTAGTAACATACTTTTATATGCAACATTCCCTGTGTCTTATTTATAATGCTTTTATAGTTCATGCTAAATTTCTTCGTGCCAACCATACAAAACAAATCAGTAACAATGCTTGATTAAGCAAATATCCAACATACTCAGTCTTCATACTGTTCAAATTTTGAAAACTGCTATTAATCTTAACTTAAATTATGACAGTGTGTTTTATGTTAAAATCTATCATGTCAATCAACAAAAACCTATCATGGGTTGCGGATTTTTTGATTTTTTTGCGTCACAAAAGGCTTTTTAACCACAAGACGTACACAGCCCAAATTATGTATGTAGAATCAGGACAACTTGGTGGTCGTTATATTGTCACATTTCAAACCAAATAAATTTGTTTTAATGATAAAAAACAAGAAAAAAGAATTTTGTAGAAAGGCTGCTTACAGGGCCATGTTTGTTAAAGGTACGTAATACGTTAAACGTTTGTATATGTCAAACGTACGTTGCACGTCACACTACAGTCATACAACGGAGCTGGGAAGGGTGGCGATTGTGATGGAGGTGCATTTTATCTGCTCCGGACCTGTTTTGAGGAGGGGTGTTGGCAGAAAGGGTGTGTGTGTCCATATGGCAGGGTGTGTGTGTGGGGGGGGCATGGCTGGTGGTGAGGCAGGGAGGAGTATTTAATATGTTACAGATCTCATCAATTTCAACCCGAACAGCAGCAGAAACATGAGAAAGGGGGTGATTGAGATGCACATTTAATGGTCTGCACGTGTTTACCAGGGGTAGGAGTAGCTGGAGGGATATTAGAGGGATCAAGCATTGCCACATACATGTAGTGTGTGTATGGCTGTCACTTATGACTGAAGGAGGAAGGTGATGGGGGTGTATTTAATCGTTCCCAGATCTGTAGTGACGGGAGCTGGTGTGAGGGATGTGGGGCAGGGGAAAGAATGCGAAGGGAGGACCATTTAATATGTTCCAGATCTCATCCTTTTCAACCAGAGCAGCAGCAGGAAGGGGGTGCATTAATTATGGACCTGTTTAGATGGAGATAGGGTAGAGAGGGATGGGGAGAGAAGAGGGGAGGGGTGGCGGTGGAAGGAAGGGTAGGGATGAGTGGGACATGTAATCTGCTCCGCACATGTTTACCATGGGGTAGTAGTAGCTGGGGAGCGATATTAGAGGAATCAATCATTGCCATATTTAGTACATTTAGGGTGTAAATGGCTGTGACATATGACGATGGGAGGACGGTGATGGAGGTGTATTTAAAAGATTGAGAGAAATACTACCAATTGTTAACAGACATTCAAATTCCCAGCCATTCTGTCATGAATCTTAATTAAATGGTAGAAGGCACATGCCCCCAATCATTTATGTTAAAGTCCATGGGATTTTAGGGTGAGTGTCAATATAAGTGTAAGTGACAAGCTATACATGGGCAGATATTCCATGGACTTATAAATGGTACTCATATTTTATTTCTATCTATGGCAATGGGCTTTTAAGTAACAATGGGCCTTTCTGCGTAAGTTTCGGGCAGTTACACTACAGACTTGCCGACCACAGCATAAAAGAATCAGTTTGTTTTAAAGCAGCTTGCATTCTTCACAAAACAAAATTACATGACAAAATTGATGCCTTTGCAGGTAATAACATTGATATTTTAATAGAATTTTCATGTATATATTGCGTTATGATTAACCACACCGGTAACTATTTTTGTCATGCAAACTGTAGAACATGAATAAAAAAAAGTCCTATTGTGAACACTCTGATAAGAATTTCACCTAGCAGTAAACATCATAGTAGTGCAATTTATTACTTCCAATTTTCTTAAAAAATCCCACTTGACACATTTGACAATTGAAAACTAGATCTACTCTTTTTTATTTATACACTATACTTTACTCTCTCTTTTTTTAAATTGCCTGTTTCATTAAAATTGTTACCCTGTCCAGCACCCCATGTCAATTTAAAAGGTGACATTAAATGTGAAGGACAACAAAGGCTTATTGACAATTTCGTTATTGATGTTAAAATAACGGTTACGTCTTCCCATCACTTCTGATGATGTCACCAAATAAAAAGACAAGCTGTCAAGATTTAACATAAATATATTGATAAACGATTCATCATTATTAAAATATTGTGTTTTATCAAGAAATTAATCCAAATGAAATTTAATATGCAGTGTATTAAGTGTGAAGTGGGATATTGTTTTTAAAATTAAAAGATGATATGTGGGAAATTACAAATATGCAGTCAGTTTCAGTGGGAAACTAGCTAAATATTAAGGGAGACATGGGAAATTAGCACATATTAGCAATCTAATTCCCCATTCCCATCTGACTCTCAACCTGGTTGCAGGTGTTAAACAAAGAAAAATAAGAAAAAGAAAAAAAAAGCGGGTTAAAACCCTGTCTTCAGCTATGTTCATATGGTGGTAAGAATATGCTAGCTATATATAACACAGCAAGGAATCACACTTCAACTTCGCCTATATGCCTGTATGCTGCAATACAAGTAGTGGGGCGGAGGGTGCCATTTTTAAAATTTTACTTTGCAGTTATCCCCTTCGGATTTTGGCCCTAACCAAAAACTTATTGGAATATTTTTTGAAAATCCTGGGG
>JAGTTF010000197.1:1623173-1651027 GCA_019095985.1 Streblospio benedicti
CGGTAAACTTCTTCAGTTACGTATTGCTGACATTTTTTAACTGACCTCTTTTTCATCTCACTGGAAGAAAAATCTGTTACTCTACTACCCGCAACCAAACACGGACTTTCACCTCAGGTTGTGGATGCCAGTTTGTTTGCTATAGCCAAACAAAAATAGGATATTTGTTTCGTTTCCGCCGCTACCTCATTCGCCTGCCGACCAAAAAGACGTTTCTGGCTTTTAGTACAAGGATGATGCCAAAAGGCACCGAACGACAAAAATGGTGTTTTAAAAAAAAGTTGAAACACCACCTGAAGCATCAAACATACCTTGCGTGGGCCTGGACCGACCATGAATCACAACCTGGCTGCACTTGTTTGGTCTGATTATGTACACATGCGATGGTTGCATTAAATCTAGACGTTTAACCCGTTAACTCTATAATTATAGTACTTTCAACACTGACATGTGTGTACAAGACAATCAATTGGAGGGGATGCTGGGCTGGATACAGGACCCTGTAGATATAGGCTATTCCTAGACATGTTTCTATTTCAAATCAGGACCATGTCTTGGGATCGATTGCATTAGTACTAGATTCTGAGGATCTGTACATTGGTGGCATGCCGGACAAAAATTGGGCCTGGCTTTTGTTCACCCAGTTATAGTGATGGGACTACGATTTGTGATTTTTTTTGTTTAGTTTTGGTTCGACATCTTGGAACAGATAAACAGAACTTGTCTCATTTGTTTCCTTTCTGGCTCTATTTTTTTAATATTTTGTTGACCTCCCTTTTAACAGTAACGATAGCACACTCCTTTAGGTGAATTGTCTCTCTTTGATTTGTCCATAGGTGGTCTTTGCAAACTTGTTGCCACCTTTCTGACTCGTCTTAACTACGTGCTAGCGTCTTTATTAACAAACCTCGTCTTTGGCTTCATTTGGCTATCATTTCGCAGATGTTTGAAATGGCACCCAGATGCGATGTCCGGTGGTAGGGCATCTCCCTTCTTGCAACTGTAGCTCGAGCAAACCTCTTTTTTATTGCGCGGGATGGACTTCCAGGATCGCATCTCTAATGTCATTTGTTAATATCCGTTCCAAAATTACAGTCAACTGCCAGTACTCTCAATCGTGGAATAGAAAAACTGCTTTATCGTCTCCCCTGTGTCTCAAGCTCAGCATGGTGGAACAACTTTCAAATTTTGTGTGGTATTCATCTTTGGGAAAAAAGTATGAGTTGAGGGCATTCACGCGGCATTTTTCATCTCCCTTTGTCTGATAAGAGTTTCATGATAAGTTGAATCTTCCCTTAGTTCCAGCACTATGTAACAGTTGTTGAATGCTTTTTCTTTTAATTCTATGTTTTGGCCTTGATGTGAACGTCTGTGGTTATTGTGTTGTCACTTTGCCTTGCCATCAGCGATTGTTTAGAATAATTAGTTAATCCATTTTCCATCTTTTTTTCAACAATGCCTCGGGACCAAATACTAAGTCAATCAAATGAACTTGATTCCTGGAATTTGAGTGGTTAAAAGGGATCCATTGATGAGTCTGTAAAATCTTCAGATTGGTACACATAAATACATATTAGGCACCGTTACAGAGCTTAAAAAATAAGCATTTGTCTGGTATATAATAAATTGCCCAAATGGAAGATCTCAGTGTCTGGGATTAAACGTAAGCTAAAAATTAGAGAGTATTTTTTCATTGTTTTTTGAAATGACGAGTGCCTGTAAGACACATTTGTAAAATTAACGATTTCCATAGATTGATAGGTGTTAGAAATATTCTATATGCATCAATGTAAAGAGGACAATCTTACGATCCTAATGGTATATTACACATTGCATATATCATCAAACACAACTTGTATATGGTGTCCCAAACACTCAAGAAAAATCATGCTCCGTTAAATGATACAGAATTCGCGCCGAACGAATTCAAAGGGGTGTTTTTCAAACACATTTTTGTAATAAAAAGCTACTCATTATGCAATGCCATCATACATGGCTAGATAGCTGAGATTTCAAGCTTTCCAATGGTATATGATGTTCTTTCCCGAATTGAGTGAGCCTATATTTTGCTCCGTCCCATGCACTATATGGGGCTACAATTTTATGCCCCACAAACTCTTTTCAAGGAGACGTTTCTGATTCCCACAGAGTGATGATCACGGAGATTTCAGACAAATTTCCATTTCAATACAATACAATTAAATACAATTTGAATGCCGATGTTTTATAATATACATTTAAAGACACGCAATAACTAAACGAGACATGTGCTCATGAGTCACTGATAACAGCTATCAGATAACAGTCTGTCCCTCCTTTTATCACTCTATGCCTATATATAGGCGATAACTTGCGCACGTTGGCCAGACAACACGTCCCAACACGCAGCAATGGTAAGTTACAGTCTATGTATTTAGTTGTCATGTGTAATGTTCACATACTTGTTTATTTCAAAAGCACAGTGCAACAAAATCTGTGGTCAAAATGCTCTAGAAAATAAAAGAATATAAAATCTATATAGACTATAAAACTGGTTAAGGCCACACCAGGTTATATCAATGATTGATTTGCATCATATGATATCATTGTCATGATATAATTTTACCAAATGTAGATTTAGAGCGTCCATCTTTTTTTCATATGTAAACAAACCCATGTGTTGGGGCAATGGGTGTCAACATTATTTCTAAATTTGGAGAAAAAAACAGAAAATTTTAAGCTATTTATTACTTTTGAATAAAAAATGAATTTCATGTATGAAACTATAGAAGTATCCAAACATTTCTGTGTGTCATAATACATAATTATGAATATGGATCACAATAATAGCATCTTCAAAGTGACTGGTGTGTTTAAGAAACTGGGATTATTTTGGATCCAGTATGCTGCACATTGTCGAACAAATAGTGGAGGACCATGATCACAAAAAATAACTTTGTGTGCATTGTACGTAAAAAAAGTTGCCAACATGCATTATTTGAATCTTTATACCCTAGGGCAAATAAATATACATGTTGACATTTTTTTCTATCACCCTTAAGGGGTCACAGGAGTGGTCAAAGGATAAAAATTTCATAAAAATGGGGTATAGCTCCTTAAATATAGCAAATATGAACATGAGTTGTATTGTCATTAGATAGGATGTTGGGTATGCTGAATCTAATTATGACCTTAAATGTGACCTTGAACACATCCTTCAAGGTCAAATCAACATTCTTAATGCAAAATGTATTTTTCAATTTTTTTTCCATAACATAATCATTAATAAATAATAAGTTTGAATTATATTGCCCTGGGGTATAACGATTCAAATGATGCATGTTGGCAAATTTTTAATTCAATGCACACGAAAATACACAAGGCCTTCCACTAAAATGTTAGTGTACACAAACATTGATCTATATAAATACAATGATCGTTGTATACAAACATGCTCAAAATCTTGATTCAACTTTTACAAATCTGTAACCAAATATTGTATTTATGTGAGACATTTCATGTTTAAAGAGGGTTCAAAATATTTATGAAAATAAATCATATGCATAAATTGAATAAGTCTGATTATATGCAAATATTTTTGCATGAATAGAAAATTAACTAATAATTTCAACATTTATTATCATCATTGCAAATTCATTAGTTTTAGCAAATATTGCACTTCTGAAATTATTCCTTTTGATATAAAACTCTATTTCCACATGTGTATCCTCTCTTTATCTCCTGTTAGCCTACTTGTAATTTATTACAGCGAATCACCCTGACGATGACGAGATTTATGCTGCTGGTTCCATGCATATGGGTCCTCACTTCAGCAACCAGCGTTCAGGAAGAAGGCCTCGGAACGCTGGCTCAATGCGTAGACAGCTTCCACGACTGTGTGTCTCAAACACAAACCACTGGTAATGCGAAACTGAGGAAGGCACTCGAGATTCTCAAGTCTTTAGATGATGAAGACATGAAGGCTCTAGATGCATCAGAAATACAACTCCTTAAACATCAAGTGAACATTCTAGAAAGTAACATACTTCCAGAAGATAAGTACACTCTTAAAAATGAAGAATTCCCCGAGATAACCATTGAAAAAGACCAATATTCAACTGTTGAAACATCAAATAACTGTGAAAACAAGAATGTTAAAAAGACAAAGAAGCGTCATAATCAAGGCAATACTGCATTTACTGTAGAACTCTCCAGCAGAAGATCCCTCAGCGACCAAGTCCCTGTCACATTCGATGAAGTCATCATAGATGAAGGGGAGAACTTCCTTCCTCTCCTTGGTGCCTACCGAGTCCCTGAGCCCGGCGTCTACGCCTTCTACTGGTCGGTGGATGCCCCCGAGGGACGAGTGCAGACTGTCCTGGTGAAGAACGGAGAGGCCCAGAAGTACGGACCGCTGACTCAGGAGGTTCCCAGCTTCAGCGGGACGTCGTCCATGAGTGCTGTGGTCGAGTGTGATGAGGACGACTTTGTGTGGGTCAAGGTGGGTTAACGTTTTATCATGTGCTATTATTGAAATATATTGAAATTTGACGTGACAGAATAAGTAAAAACATTGACCGATGCAAACGTAATGAGTTTCAATGTCTGTGAATATTATTATTATGCATCAATGGTTTTAATTTTGTTTATTAATGAATATGATTAGTTCTCACATCCTCTATTATGCAGGGTAGAGTAAGAGTAAAATGATAACATATAATGACGACCCAAAAAAGGCAACCTTCATTTTGTATTTCCAACATTCACAAATATTTACTTCATTTTTCTCTGATTCATCAAGCAAATCATTCTTAACTGCAAGACTTAAGAATAACTTGTAATTCCATCCTCCTCAGGTGCAGTCCTGGCCTGATGAAGAAGCCTGTAGCGTGGTAGAAGCCAAGTATTCGTCCTTCTCAGGATTCAAGATTTACACCTCATCTGACGACCCTGAAGCCTCCGCCTTCACAGCTCAGCTCTCGCAGAATGCTTCGTTCCCAGATAGTCCACACACCATCATCTACGACACATCCCTTGTGAACATTGGCAATGATTACTACCCATTGAACGGCTCCTTTGTCTGCAGGGAAGACGGTCCACACGTCTTTACTGTTAGTGGACACCTCACTAGCAGTAATGGTTACTTTTACTTATATAAAAATGGTAACAATGTGATGTACATCACATACCCCATAAACACGGCTGACTGGACCACAGATACTGGCACGTCATTAGGCACGGCTGTCCTTGAGTGTGTCCGCGGTGACGTCATCACCGTGAGTGAATCTACATTGTCTCGCACCCACCTGGCAGAGGCGTCGTCTTTCACCGGTTACGGTCTGGAGGACAACCAGGGAGTCATCGCATTCACGGCTGTACCATCAGTAGATCGGGATTATACAGATGGGCAGCAGATTGACTTTGATTATGTTATCACCAATGCTGGAGGTGGCTACTTTCCAGAACTAAAGGCCTTTATTTGCCAGGACCAAGCTCTGTATTTCCTGTCTTGGGCATTTATGATCTATCCAGAATCTGAGCAGAGGTCAGGAGAAGCTAGGTTGATCAAGGCTAAGGATGGAGAGAGGATGGTGATGAAGGCTGGGCCGAGGTCAAGTCGGGTTCTTGCAGGAGCCACAGGCCACTCCACGTCGACCCAGGCTATTGTGCAGTGTGAGCAGAACGCAGCTTTCTACATCGAGGCTGTTGTCGAGTCTGGGTCCATGGCATATCATGATGGGGCTACTTACTTCACAGGATTCAAATTGCGCAGTTCTGCTTGATTTACAGCCTGATCAGCACAAAATGAAACATAAATTTACACACATGAAAAATTCTGTCATTAATATTTTATGAAAATCATGTGCCTGTTTGACCTTGAAGGATTCGTCAAAGTTATGCTTAGTGTAATATTTAATTCTCAATACCCAAGATTGTCTATCAATATATGAGTCAAACTTAGGCCACAGTAACTTGATTCTATGGATGACGAAAAAATTGGCCGTAAAATTTTCCACAAGGAATTGGGTAAGAATAATAAAAATAAAGCGCATGGTCAATAGCGGACAGGAAGGAAAAAATAAAAATAAATGAATATCGAAGGAAGGAATGTTTGGGATAGGTAAAAAAATATTCAGTAGTCACTGTGTTTGGTCATTTTGTCTTTATTTAGTAGGTATGGGTCAATGTGTATTTCCATGAAAGGGTTGAAGACACCTAGTTGAATGTCTCTCAACCCGTTAAGGAGGCATCCTAGGTCTAGCCAAGCATCAAATTCCTATCATACCAGCCATAATCCAATGGTCCTACCATTTGCCTGGTGCTAAATCGTCTTAGAAAGAAGTTAAGACTATGAATGGATCCAGGCTTTGCCCTTTGCTTTGGGGAGTGCTACATGTGGCTGGCACACAGAATTTGTGTGGAGGACTCTCCTAAAATAGGTACGCAGGTGGCATAAACCCAATTACATGTGCAGCTGATTCTACCCTGTATACCTATAAGGATACACCTTGGAACGAATGTATGTCTTAAACCACCTTTTTAACGTAGGTCAATAGCAGAAATATGTCATATAAGGGCTGTAGCCTTACCCCAACCAGTCAGAAGTATGTCAGATAGTCTTAAAATCGTATGTCAATATTTACATCTAGGAATATCTAAAAATTCTGTCACACAACAAAGAAACTCACTCATGTGTTAAAATGATAATCTAAGTGCAGATCACATTTTTGAAGTTTACAGATAAAAGAGTCAAATCAATTGAACATTACATTTGTGTTGTCAACTAATAAATGTGTGAGCCATTAGTAATGTTTTTCATCACATCTATATATGCTAGATAGAAAAAGTGCCTTACTAATTTTGTAGGAGACAAAAATGGTGATATAATATCCAGACCAGATAATTGGCGTCCCATTGCGTGACGTCACAACAATCGGGCGACTGATATAATAAAAAGGATTTTTTGAAAGGAAAACCACGCCATTTAATTGGTCATATTAGTGTAAATATCTGTATTTTCCCATGCCCAACAATTATCTATCAACAATATAATTCAAACTTATGATGATTAATGTGTTTAGATTGTGAGACACAATTGAAAAACACACATTTTGTGCATTACGAGTGTTAATTTGACCTTGAAGGATGCATTCAAGGTCAAATTTAAGGTCATAATAAAACTTTTCCAATCTAATGACAATACCACTTATATTCGTATTTGCTATATTTAAGGAGACATACCCATTGTTATGAAAATTCGACCTTTTGACCCATCCAGTGACCCCATTGGGGTGATAGAAATTTTTTCAGCATGTATGATTTTTTTGCCCTTGGGTATGAAGATTCAAATGATGCATGTTGTCAACTGTTTTCATTCAATGCACACAAACTTATTTTTTGGGACGCAAGTCTTCCACTATTTGTACACAGCTGAGGAGCAAATAGTGTGTTTTAATCTTATAATCAATATTGACAAATAAGAATATTACATTACATTATACAGGTGGTCTTTACACAGACAGTCCAATTGTACAAGTGGTCCTGTTTTGTGCAGGTAATCCCATTACACAGTTTGTCCATTTACACAGGTGTTTTTATCAGAACTTTCAGCATATTAAAAAATTTATCAAGCGATTGAAGCGTGACATCATTATCATCTATTTCAGGATCAAACACTGTACAAATCTCAAAATTTTAGCCAATCACATTATCAGGACATCTAAGCTTCTAGCTTCAGCCGTATCAAGCATTACCTTTAGCTTTCCAAGTAAACAAAGAGAAACAACTATTGACTTTGCTAATGATGAAGATCTGACCCAGCAAACCTATTCCAGTTGAAAAAGACCAACCCATGGTACAATGCAGCTTATTTGCAGTGTAAAAGAGATTCCCGTAGACCAACGATCGCACGCTGGGATTAAAGTTAGGTGATCTCTATACTGAGGTGGTCTCTACACAGAGGTTCAAGCTGTTTTGAAGGTCTGAGACCAGGAAAATTGGTCTTGAAATAGAGGTGGTCTCAACAGAGAGGTGGTCTCAATTGGATGTTTTACTGTATGAATCTATGAACTTATATATATATATATATTACAATTTCGAGGGTGTTTCAAATACGCTTACAATATAATCTTACACACCATTATACATATTGAAATGATTCTCATGACAAAATTTAGTGAAAAAAGGTCTTATCATATCTATGTGCGGTTCAGTTTTCATTTTGCACACGTCCTGCTGGTATCTTATTTAGAATCTGGGTGGTTACGTGAAATCGTGTCAAGGACTAGCAGAAGTTACAGAAAAAACAGCTTCACCTTCGACAAAAAAAAAAAGTAATGTCACATGTACAATAAACTTAGGCTTAACTCGGTAGAACTGGTCCAGCTGAAAGAGACACTTTAAGCCAGGGTTAGATATTGTTATAAAAAATAAATAAACCGTTTATGGGGCTACAATTTTATGCCCCACAAAATCTTTTCAATGCGACGTTTCTGATTCCCACACAGTGATGATCACGGAGATTTCTGATGAATTTCCAATTCAATATCAATAAACAGTCTGAATGCGGATGTTTTATGATATATATTAAAGACACACAATAACTAAATGAGACATTCGCTCGTGAGTCACCGATAACAGCTATCAGATAACAGTTTGCCTCTCCTTTTATCACACTATGCTATATATAGGCGATAACTTGCACACGTTGGCCAGACAACACGTCCCAACACGCAGCAATGGTAAGTTACAGTCTATGTATTTAGTTATCATATAATGCTCATATACTTGTTTATTTTAAAAAGCACATGCAACAAAATGAGCTCAAAATGCTCAAATAAATAAAAAGAATATAAAACCTATATAGAATATAAAACTGGCTAAGGCCACACCAAGTTATATAAATGATTGATTTGCATCATATGACATCATTGTCATGATATAATTTTACCAAATGTAGATTTAGAGCGTCCATCTTTTTTTCATATGTAAACAAACCCATGTGTTGGTACAATGGGTGTCAACATTATTTCTAAATTTGGGAAAAAAAAAACAGAAAATTTTAAGCTATTTATTACTTTTGCATAAAAAATGAATTTCATGTATGAAACTATAGAAGTATACAAACATTTCTGTGTGTCATAATACATAATTATGAATATGGATCACAATAATAGCATCTTCTAAGTGACTGCTGTGTGAGAAACTGCCATTGTTTTGGGTCCAGTATGATGCACATCGTCAAACAAATAGTGGAGGGCCTTGTGTCACAAAAAATCACTTTGTGTGCATTGTATGAAAAAAGTTGCCAACATGCATCATTTGAATCTTCATATCCTAGGGCAAATAAATATACATGTTGACAATTTTTTCTATCACCCTAAAGGGGTCACAGGGGGGGGTCAAAGAGTAAATATTTTATAAAAATGGGGTTATCTCCTTAAATATTTCAAATATGAGCATAAGTTGTATTGTCATTAGATAGGATGTTGGGTATGCTGAATCTAATTGTAACCTTAAATTTGACCTTGAACACATCCTTCAAGGTCAAATCAACACTCGTAATGCAAAAAATGTGTTTTTCAATTTTATTCCATAAAATAATCATTAATCAATAACACGTTAAAATTATATTGCCTTGGGGTATTACGATTCAAATGATGCATGTTGGCAAATTTTTAATTCAATGCACACGAAAGTACACAAGGCCTTCCACTAAAAATGTTTGTGTACACAAACACTGAAAGTCATCTATATAAATACAATGATCGTTGTATACAAACATGCTCAAAATCTTGATTTAACTTTTACAAATCTGTAACCAAATATTGAATTTATATGATGACATGTCATGTCTTAAGAGGGTTCAAAATATTCAAGGAAATAAATCATATGCGCAAATTTAATCAGTTTGATTATATGCAAATACTTTTGCATGAAAAGAAAATTCACTAACAATTTTAACAATTATTATCATCATTACAAATTCATTAGTCTTAGCAAATTTTGCAGTTCTGAAGTTATTCCTTTTTATGATAAAACTCGATCTCCACATGTGTATGCTCTATCTATCTCCTGTTAGCCTACTTGCAATTTATTACAGCGAATCACCCTGACGATGACGAGATTTATGCTGCTGGTTCCGTGCGTATGGATTCTCACTTCTGCAACCAGTGTTCAGCAAGAAGACCCCAGAACCGTGGCTCAATGCGTAGACAGCTTCCACAACTGTGTGTCTCAAACACAAACCAGTGGTAACGCAAAAGTGAGGAAGGCACTTGAGATTCTCAAGTCTTTAGATGATGAAGACATGAAGGCTTTAGATGCGGCAGAAATACAACTCCTTAAACATCAAGTGAACATTCTAGAAAGTAACATACTTCCAGAAGATAAATACACTCTTAAAAATGAAGAAATCCCCGAGATAACTATTGAAAAAGAAGACCACTATTCAACTCATGAAACATCAAAGGACCGTGAAAACAAGAATGTTGAAAAGACCAAGAAGCGTCACAATCAAGGCAATCCGCCTTTACTGTCGAACTCTCCAGCAGAAGATCCCTCAGCGACCAAGTCCCTGTCACCTTCGATGAAGTCATCATAGATGAAGGGGAGAACTTCATTCCTCTCCTTGGCGCCTACCGAGTCCCCGAGCCCGGCGTCTACGCCTTCTACTGGTCGGTGGACGCCCCGGAGGGACGAGTGCAGACTGTCCTGGTGAAGAACGGAGAGGCCCAGAAGTACGGACCGCTGACTCAGGAGATTCCCAGCTTCAGCGGGACGTCGTCCATGAGTGCCGTGGTCGAGTGTGAAGAGGACGACTTGGTGTGGGTCAAGGTGGGTTGGCTTTATCATGTACTATTATTGAAATATATTGAAATTTGACGTGACACAAGAAGTAAAAACATTGACTGATGCAAACGTAATGAGTTTCAATGTCTGTGAATATTATTATGCATCAATGGTTGTAATTTTGATTATCAATGAATATGGTTAATTCTCACATACTCTAGTATGCAGAGTAGTCAGAGTAAAATGATAACATATAATGACGACCCAAAAAAGGCAACCTTCATTTTGTGTTTCCAACATTCACAACTATTTACTTCATTTTTCTCTAATTCATCAAGCAAATCATTCTTAACTGCAAGACTTAAGAATAACTCTTGTAATTCCATCCTCCTCAGGTGCAGTCCTGGCCGGATGAAGAAGCCTGTAACCTGGTAGAAGCCAAGTATTCGTCCTTCTCGGGATTCAAGATCTACACCTCATCTGATGACCCAAGAGCCTCCACCTTCACAGCTCAACTCTCACAGAATGCTTCGTTCCCAGATAGTCCATACACCATCATCTATGACACAGCGCTTGTGAACATCGGTAATGATTACTACCAATCAAACGGCTCCTTTGTCTGCAGGGAAGACGGTCCACACGTCTTTACTGTCAGTGGACACCGCACTAGTAGTGGTGATAGTAATTACGTTCGCCTAACTAAAAATAGTAACAATGTGAGGACCATCACATACCCCAGTAACACGGCTGACCGGTCCACAGACTCTGGCACTTCGTCAGGCACGGCCGTCCTTGAGTGTGTCCGCGGCGACGTCATCACTGTGACGGGCCTTAACACTGCCATCCACCTGGCAGAGGCGTCGTCTTTCACCGGCTACCGTCTGGAGGACAACCAGGGAGTCGTCGCATTCACGGCTGTACCATCAGTAGATCGGGACTATCTAGACGGGCAGCAGATTGACTTTGATTATGTTATCACCAACGTTGGAGGTAGCTACTTTCCAGGAATAAAGTCCTTTATTTGCCAGGACCAAGCTCTGTATTTCCTGTCTTGGGCGTTTTGGAACTATCCAGAATCGGAGCAGAGGTCAGGAGAAGCGAGGTTGATCAAGGCTAAGGATGGAGAGAGGACGGTGATGAAGGCTGGGCCGAGGTCAAGTCGGGTTCTTACAGGCACCGTTGGCCGCTCCACGTCAACCCAGGCTATTGTGCAGTGTGAGCAGAATGCAGCTTTCTACATCGAGGCTGTTGTCGAGTCTGGGTCCATGACATATACTACTGGATCTACTTACTTCACAGGATTCAGATTGCCCAGTTACGCTTGATTTACAGCCGGATGAGCACAACATGAAACATAAATTTACATAAAATGTCTTAAATCTCTTGTCACCTTGTTCTGAACCAATAAATATTTGAGCTTGTTTTGTTTTAGTGTTGAAAGTTTGAAACATACATTGGGAAAACATTCAGCTATTCAAATTATGTTTGTGAATGCACCAAATGAAAAAATTCTGTCATTAATAAATTTGAAAATCATATGTCTGTTTGACCTTGAAGGATGCATCCGAGGTCATGCATTGTGTAATATTTAATTCTCTGCACCCACGATTGTGTCTATCAACAATATAATGATTTACTACCCTGAAAAGATACATGGATCGTGTAACAATTGTCATATTAAAGTCATTCATAGTTTTTGTCACCAGATGCCCCAAATGCAACCATTTTCACTCCAATTTTCAAACATTTTCTTGGGGGAATCCCCTGATGGGCTTTGTGCCTATGGCAAAATGTAGTTGTGCATACACATCAGCAATCGTGCATACGCCACTGAGTGGGTTATACTGTACTGTGTTTGGGATAAGGGGTGATACTGTACAGTGTTTGTGATAAGGGATTATACTGTACTGTGTTTGGGACAAGGGGTTATATTGTACAGTGTTTGGGATAAGGGGTTATACTGCACTGTGTTTGGGATAACGGGTTACATTGTACAGTGTTTGGGATAAGGGGTGATACTGTAGTGTGTTTGGGATAAGGTGTTATACTGTACTGAGGACATCACGCCGTATAACAAGTTACACGGACACAATGCTCGTTGCAGAATGATAAGTGGTGTGCTTTAAAAATATTAAACTTACAACGTAGTTGAAGGAGAAAATTCAAGATATTTGCTATACATTAAAGTGACCCAAATTTAAAGTTTATCCGTAGTAGATTTAAAACATCACTTTAAGGTAGAATGTAAATGAAACAGGTACATGTACATGTATATGAAGCTGCTTCTATATGATCGTATCTCACCCATTCTATGTTCAAGGTTGACATGGATTAAAGAGACTTCAGCATTAAAAAGCTGACAATATTTCATCTCATTCAGCATTGCAGAGATTTTGCTCCATACATTAGACATAACCATACGTAAACCACTATTTGCTTAAATGATTTCCGTTTTTTTGTTAACAAACATCAGATATTTGAGTTTCCATAACGTCCACAAGGTTCATAGTGCATTGTGTTGTTTTCTGATTACACCTGTGAACAAGTCACTAATGGACCCTGGTGATGCTGCCATGTTCACCATTGCAGCATCAAAGTTGGTGCCATCAACTAAGATTTGATAACTGCTGACCAACCTGTTTTTGATGACCAGATGCATGATTTAACCAGTTCCACTTTCAGATCTAAAAATTGTAGTGAAAGAAAGAGGAAAGAGGAGAATAGAGAGTCTTCTGCGGCACTTGTAGCTCTTTTAAATATTCTTAAAGAGTGTGCTATTTAAACACTTGTAGACAGACATTTCAAGTGAATAGCAACCTTTTTGAGCAATGCTTTGTAATAGAAAGACTTCAGACTACTTACATTGTCGTTTTTTTCTCCATTACCAGCATCTGCCATCACTGTGAATACAGTTGATGGTGCATTAATCGGTTTAGCAGACGAAATGTCGTCGTCCAATCGACCTGTTTCCCCTCACTTCAAACGCAAACAGACGTGTTTGAGGCAAAACGTGAAACTTAAGAGACTAAAAAATAAGCCATTGATGATCAGTAAACTGCAAACATAAAGTAAAATAAAATTTGTAATATGTCCAAAAGGAAGTTTGACATCTGCTCTACTGTGTGGGATAAAAAGTGATTTCTTTGCAGTCAAGCCACCAAGACTGTATATGACAAGGGGCAAAATGTGCCCTGACTAATGAGGTGGCCGTTTTGCTCAGTTTAATGCTTCAGTTTAATATCAAGGATACTATATTTTAATATCTAAATTGTTAATATCTAAAACGCCACTACATTCGTATGTGCATTTTGGCATTTTCTGACCCCCCCAACCTCGTCAACTGTCATCAACTTCATGACCCCCCCCCCCCCACCACCACCACTCCGTCAACTTGAGAACGATCGCCCCCAAACGCGCTCCATGCGCCCCCACTGTCAACTATGGCAGTGATGTCAATTTCATGCTCACCCAAACCCCAAACCCCTCAGTTAACCATCTAATCTGGGCAATATTTAAGATATATGAAATTTAATCTGTGTGCGGTTTTGTAGGTCAAAACAAACATGAACAAACATTCCAACAAAAACAAAGCATTTTTAATCTCCATTCTTTATACTACAACCTTAAATATCAATTGAACTTTGATATATGAATTTAATGTAGCCCTCCCTCCCCACCCGTCAACTTGTGGGCTGATGCCCCCTGCCCCGCCCCCCTGTCAACTTTCGTCAAAGTTTGCAGACCCCCCCCCCCCCCTCTCCAGGGTTGACGTCAACTGTGAATGCTCCCAAGCACACGTGCATATCACAAACACATGACACAGTTGACGTCCACAGTTCCGTCTATGTTTGAAAAGGGTTTGTGTCTGTATCAGCTGTGTCATTGAGATTTTAGAGCAGCTTTTCACTATTCAAATGCCATCAGCTACCATTTCTACCTGCCATGGCATGCACGCGGCAAATGGCATACGGTAATAAATCTAAAAATAATAGCCCTATAAGATAATAATATCAGATGTTAGATTAATGTGGACTTACAGAGGGACATATTCTAAGTGTTGTAAGGTGCATCGACAAATAGAATAAACTCATAAAACTCATAAAACGCGGAAATCTAAAACACCAGACATATATTCAATACTAGCGCTAAACACGTACGTGGGTGTGAGTAACTCATACAATTGAATACACTAGACCTGCAGCAATGGGTATATGGATGACCCCATGTTCTATTATACACGAGAGGTGAGCATATATATGTAATAACGCTGCTCAACGACAGCGGTTGTGATGCGCTGAATGAAAAAAAAAAGAGTAATTTCCTGGATATCGGGAAATTGCGGGATGTTACAAAATCCCGAGCATTTGTGATGAGATATGAACATGGTATCAGAACCGTGTGTTTATGATTAATTCACATCATAGAAAAATATCAGTTATAACCCACCCAACAGAGTGTGTTTGAAACAGGATTAAAACAAGACAATAGATGAATGCAAATACAATTGCATATATTATGTTAATGAGCATAACGTCCACAGAGCAGTTTACAGCGGAGTGTCAATGAAATAAATCCGCTCCCTGATGACTGCAAACCACTTTGGCTTTGAAGTCCTTTTAACTCTATGAATGCTCTGGATTACAAGTCTTTGTAACCCGTTCTATATGTTGCGACATGGGAGGGCTGATTAATTAAGACGCGCAGATTTTTTTCTTCATTATGACTTTAATTAAGCATTCAGTCTGGAAATTCAATAAATGTACTGATCCAAAAGTACAGGTACTCATATATCATTTACTCATCCATGAATATACCATAAAAAGTATTTATAAGATGAATGATGACAGAGCTCAACAATGTCACAGGCAAACGGGCAATTTGCAAGGTTATTTCAGTCTTGTCAGTGCACAGTTGTCATACTGGCAAAATTTTAAGTTGAGATATTTACCAGAACATGAAAAATTCTAAAAACAGTCACATGAAAAAAGCAGAAAAACTTTAATTATAGAGACTCATGCCAGTGCTATGATGTTGATTTCTAGTACTGCAGAAGACACAAAACTTAATTTGTCAATAAGAATCATAATAGGTAATTCAAATTACACTTTTTTCTTCAAATATAATTACTAAAATGTTGAAATTCGGTCTGATTTTATTTTACAAGACACTTGGAAAATTTTACAGTATATGCTCTTCCTTCCATTAAACATTTACAACTTACATATAGGCATGGTGAATCTGATCCCCTTTACAAAATGTTTAAGGAGACTTGCATGAATTAAACACAAAGGGATCTTGTTTAAATTATTCAGCTTACATGTGTACAAAGTACTACATCTAAAACCATAAAATCCAAACACCACACAAATGCAGTGCATTAATACTTATTTACAATTAGAACTGAAGCAATGAGTTAATTCACACCTGGCAAAGTTTGCGCTACAGTTTCATATTCTTGATGCAAGAAAGTTTCCCTGCTTACATTACAATCAATTACGATATATTTACAGCTAACTGTAGACATAACTAAAAGTATACAATCTACTAAAAGTATACCATTTACATTTCAAATGTATCTATGGTTAACAGTAACGACAAAGATAATCAAGATAATCAAGTGACAATTCTATCCAGAATGATAATGGTTCAGAAATATTACATAAGTACATTCTTACACAAATGACTATCTAATCAATTTATGGGAGCAGACAAACTAAAACTTAGAAGCCTTGTTTGCTTCAAGCAAACATCCATAAACATCAATTTATACAGCAATAAGTGTATGATATCATATGATTACCAGTTTACCACGAAGAATAGCAGAATAAAAATACTCAGCTATGATCGAACATTTGAAAATATGCAATTTAAAGTTGCTAGTTCGATATGATTTGTTTTATTCAATAAGCTACATGAAACCTGCATATTATATACAAACAAATGAATCATTCATAAAATATTATACAAGATCAATGTTTATGTTCAATTATCAGACTTCAAAATATGTTAAAAATGCTAATCTATAGCACGTAAACATTAATTTTAAAGTAAAACTTTTGTTCATGGGTCACATATATGAACTTTAATCCTTGTAAACACTTGAAATTGGTTCTCAACCTTTGAATCTGTATATCAACTCATTGACATTCACTATTAGTTTTTCCTAGAGGTTTAAAAATTCATGTGATACAACTCCATTCACTCAATTTCAATGCCACTTGGTGACGAGCATTCACCATCACTGGTAATTTAATACCAATGAACTTCATTATCATTTCAAGCCGGTCACGATTTTATTTATAGACTGCAAGTTATTCTAAACTGCTCACAATCACAAATTAATCACAACAAATGACTTTACTATTCCAGCATGTCCGTGTAAATCATGACTTGTCACCGTGAGAGTTCCCACCGAGCGCATGCTCCGTCATGCTGAGACAAAGAGACTCCAGCCTTGCCGTCAGTCCTGGCTCAGCCATTGTCATGTCGGCCGTGGCCCTCGGCATGGTGATGTTCGTGTACGGCGTTGTCTTGGCGCTGGGAGCTAATAAATGTGTACGACTCAGCGCCTGTTTCATGCTGTGGGTCGTCGTCACCGGTAGGTTGGCAGCAAAGGCAGCCGCAGCAGCCGTATTAAGCGAGCTCATGCGATAGAGAGGCATGCTGATTCCGCCCAGACCTGGGCCGTTCACCCGCCCTCCTAGAGACATCGGTGTGGGCAACCCTGCAAAAGCCCATTGGGCTGCAGCCGCCACGGCAGCCGCCTGCTGCTGCTGCTGCTGCTGGCTCCTGTTCGGAGGTAGATCGAAAGAGGCTGCAGCAGCACCGGGAGCCAGCTGCTGCTGCTGCTGGCTCCTGCTGGGAGGTAGATCAAAAGAGGCTGCAGCAGCACCAGGAGCCAGCTGCTGGTGCTGCTGTTGCAGCTGGGCACCGGCTCTCAGCACAGATGCTGCCTGTGCGTTCACAGTGCCCGGTCTTTGCACCACAGCAGCAGCACTATTGCCCGCTGCCGCAGCTGGCAGAACAACTGGTGGAAACATGGCGTTCAACACCTTTTGCTGCCGCTCCAGATTCAGCTTGGGTGGAGGAGGACGCCAATTCTTTTGGATTCGCTGCTTCCAGGTATTCAGTTTCTTCTTCTGGTCAGACGTGAAAGCTTCATGCGCTATAGACTTATCGAGAAGTTGCAAATACAGAGCAAAGGATTCATCATCAGGCCATGCTGTGACTAGAAGCTGGGTGCAAACCTTACCAAATATGCGGGTCAGTTGACCAGGCAGATCGCATTCATTTATATGATCTCCATAGGTACCATTCTGTTCACGGTTCACATTTTCTATGAACATCTTATTCTTATTAATGGACGAATACGATTTAATGGGAGTAATCATGATTGTCTTAAGATCGGTCAGCGCCTGCTTAATATTACCACTTTCCATAATCTCCTTCTCCATGGCTTGCATTTGACTAGGTCGCTTTCGGAGTTTGTTAATGCTCAGGAGAATTTTATGCCTTGCGCCTTTTGTCACATTTTGTTGCTCCAACCACTCTTCAGTCAAGTTCAACATCTGTTCATAAGTCATCTGCTGAAACAAATAGGCATATTTATGAAGCCGTAAACTTCTCAGCCATATTGGAACATCTCGCATACCACTGTTCTCTTCAAGAAATGTGTTCCTCTGGCTGTGATCATCATCCTCATTATTATCGCTGCCTGACGATGCATTGCTGCTGTGAGGAGAGATGGGCGCATGAGAAGGGAAGTCCCTTGACAGGTTATCATGAACCACTCGCTGCTGTGGTTGAGACATCATTTCACTGTGATGTTTATTTAACCGGTCAGAGACATTAGCAGATGTTGGAGGTCCATTTGTTGGCGGTACAACTGAAGCACTGCGTATAAGTTTTCGGTGGCCTCCTTGCATGTTCGGCGGCATAGATGTATGGTTTAGTGAGTTCATACCTAATTGCGAAGGCACTGAATTATCCTGTGGTGTTGCAGCAAATGCTGCTGGATTGGAGTAGGTCATATATAATGGGATGTGTTCTGTCTCAGCTCTATGATCAGGTAACAAATATCGATTGTCATTGTAGCTAGCATCACTTTTTGACTCCAGATATTCTTGCTGAATTTCTGTTGATGTGGGCTTAACATTGTCTTCTTCCACACCAACCATAACTTTGCTTTGGTACTGTGTTCCTCCATACTCAAAATGTTCCTCAAGATGTGACAGCCATGGTTTAAATTGCGCCCGCTCAACACTGTTCATACAAGGGTGAATAAGTGAATAGCTAAGTAGCTGTCTGCTTTCTTCAATGTGACAGCCATTCTCAAAGCTATGAATGAAGATTTTTGGAAGAATTTTAATGTATTCATCTTTGGCTTCTTGATTCCCTGCTTTCAACATTGGTAGCAGAGCAAGCAATGAAGCAACTGCATTTTCTTTCGATTGCTGACGTAGCGCAGCTACGTAAGCAGGTTCATTTGCGTTTCGTTCTAAAAGAAGTAGATCTGCAGTTTCAATAAAACTATGTTCGATCACTTGCATTAAAAATTTAGCCTGTGTGGCATTCAGTATCTTCAATAAAGAATACAGTACAACGCTTTGTTCACATTCATTCCAGGACTTGAACACTTCAGTGACGGCATTCACCTGATCACGAAATTTATACGTTGAGCTCTTCATTTTTATGGTATCTAAGGTTTCAGCAGACGAATATTCCATATATCATAAACTACAATCCCGGACAGGTTCAATAATATACCGGTACAACATATATTATATCAGCTTAGTCATGGCGTCTTTATAGAAAAATATGCGTGTTAGATCTATATGTCCAAGACCAAGGATACGGATTTCATTTGCTCTTTTTTGCAGGAGGCTAAAATAGTTCTGTGGCCTGACGAGATTTTGTGTTGTACGTCTGAGCATCTGCCTCAAACCATCCAATCCAAAAGCATTGCCAAATTAAACAATCCGTAGATCCAACTGTCAATGATCACCGACTTTTCACATTCACCAGTATTCAAAGGGTTGTACAACAAATACTGCATTTCATTGACCCATATCTAGATCTAGATCTATACTATAGTCGACGTATTCGGATGTAAAATTAACGTTTGTCGGGCACGCATCAACGTGATATTGCGGTAAAATCGATAATGAAAATGACGTGATCTAGATGCTTTCTATATAGTACAAAACCAGTGTGATACTCACCACATAACGTCATAAGTAGTGGTGAAAATACTACATTGTTGTTGATTTGATAAGATTATATTTTGATCCAGTGATTTAGCAAGCACTTGAGAATGCCTGTAAACTTTGCATGCGGCGTGCCACGTTTCACACTAGTATTATTAGCGTGTGTGATGAGAGAGGCGGCTGCGTTCTCCTTCAACGTGTCTGCGTACAAAGAGATGAGCGAGCTGGTCAAGGACAAGACCAAGTATGAGTCATCGGCGCGGCCGCCTCCTTACGACGCCCCCATCGACGTCGAGCTCAACATCTACATCATTGAGCTGAGCAACGTGAACGTTAAGGAGAAGGAGCTCACGATGGACTTCTACTTCTGGCAGCAATGGACCGACCCTCGCCTGGCAGAAATCGAAGGGCGCGTCTACTTCACCAACCACATCGACGATCTGTGGGTTCCCGACACGTATGTGACCAATGAGAAGAGCGCCTTCATGCACACGGTCACCCAGATCAACAAGGCAGTGAAGATCAACAGTGGTGGCAAGGTCTTCTACAGCCAGCGACTGACGGTGATCTTGTCATGTGAGTACGATCTCCAGCCGTTCCCATTCGACATCCAGAGATGCAGCTCGTACATTGAGAGTGCGCGGTACAGCGACCGTGACATCGGCTTCTACTGGCACGGCCTCTATGGGGTGGTCAACAAGGCAGGAATCCTCCTGCCAGAGTTCTCAATCACAGACATCAACTACTTCGCCTGCAGAAGCGCTATCAACATCGATGACGACAAGATGGCATGCCTCGGCTTGACCTTTGAACTGACCCGGTACTACTCTACCTACTACATGAAGCTCTTCATCCCAGCCTCTGTAATTGTTGCGACGTCGTTCTTCCAGTTTTGGATTGATTTCCGCAAGATCCAGGCACGAATCATCATGGGCCTCTTCCCCATTCTGACCCTTCAGACACTGTACTTGTCTGTAAGCCGCAAGTTGCCCAACCTCATCAAAGACGAACGTTCCCACACTCTTGTCAGCACCTCAATGGACATATTCATGGTGGGCTGCATGTGTTTCCTGTTCATGGGTTTCTGCGAATATCTCCTCGTGCAGATCGTTTATGCCATCAACAACGAAGAGGCAGTGGAAGAGAACACTCTGGAAAAAGAGCAGGGTGAGGAGAAAGAGGCGGAGGATAAGGAAGAGGCGAAGAAGAAGAGCAAGTTCCATGACATTGGGATGACGTCGTCGTCGTCTGACTCGTCTTCTGAAGAGGAAGAACCCAAAACAATCGCCGTGTGGCGTGCGCCCCCAATACACAAGGGTGGGAAAGTCCTCCCTAAATCGCAATGGCTTGCAGTGACTCGTGTGGAAATGATCTTTCGCTACTTGATCTCCAACCTGGTGGGTGCTCGTTCGGCCTTCTCTATCGACCTTACCTCGAGATTCGTCTTCCCTGTCTTCTACATCATTTTTCAGATCGTTTTTTGGCAAGTCCTCGGTCCAGAGCATGCAGAACCTGCACCGGCTCCTCTGGAGACAGAGCTCAATGAAACCGGCATGGGAATCCTTCCCGACTAATGGATTCAAAGACACATGGACTAAGTAGAATGCATAGGCATCTAGATAAAAATGGGAATCATTTGCACATGGACTGAAATGGGAACAATTTCTATTTGACAGAAATGGAAATTATTGCCACCTAGAAAATTGATATCATAGCCACTTAGACAGGCATGGGAGCCATCGGCGCCTGGATAAAACAGAATTATTTTCGTCTTAGCCAGAAATGGCAATCGTTTTTATCCTAGAAGAAATAATAGCCACAGACATAAATCGGATTTAATAATGTTTATCCTGGCCAGTAATTGAAAGTATTGTATTCCAAACAGACAGGAAAATCATGGAAAATTAGACAAAAATGGGATTCATTGTATCTTAGTCCTAAGTGGTAATAAAGTGGATAAAACATGTGAATTATTACTTCCTGGATAACGACGGATTCATTTATATTATAAAATGGAAAATTATGTGATACATGTAAATGTATAAGATATTAATGCACTGCTAAAATGTTTTATGTATATGTCTCTCAATGGATCAATGTTTGACCTTCCGCTTTGTACAGTATCAAGTTATGATGTACTAATACTAATACAAAATTAACATACCATACTTGTATTTTGTAACACTTTTTAATACGTCCACTGGAACACCGTTCCAATCCCTGTTTAGTATTGTAAACTTGAATTTGAAAGCATACAAATATCACGGCAGATCCAGGTTTTCACTTAAAAAAAGTGTGGTGTGGGTGTCTTTTATAGAGGACAGAAAACCCACCCAGGGCCCCCACCTGTATGAGAAAGGTGACCAGGTATAATGTACTTGCCATTTCCGCGTGCCTTCCATTTCCTACTTTGCAGCCTGCCAGGGCACAGGGGGGATGTTTGCACCTATTAGGTGGTCGTGACCAGGCCTCTAGAGGTCTACGCTCACTGGCATATCCGATGAAGGTTGGAAAGAGGGCGCCCACTCCCATCCCTTTCCCCTGACAAACGTATGTGGTCGGTAGAACACACAAAAGCTGAATTATTTGTCCACACATAACCCGCCATTCAACATCATGCGCATGGCGTTCTGTGTTTAATCGACCGTGACGGTGTGAAGATGTAGTACGTACGGAAATGTACTGTGTGCGACCAACCGTGAAATGGCGTATTGTTAGGATTTGTGCACTGCTGAGTGAAATATGTAGTCGTTTGTGATTAACGCCACATTACGTGATGGACAATTAAGGGGAAAGCTCACTAAATTTGATCATTTCTATTTTCTCTTGACGTATTGTGATGTGTCTTTTGTAAATTAGCTTAAAACTTACTAATGGAACGAAAAACAAATGACAAGGGTAGCGTGGGCGAATTATTTAATAAGTAAATTATACAGACCAAAATCAGCACAGACGAAATATAAACCTAAAAATGGCACTAAAAAAACTACCTAAACCTGTCAGAGCTGTCAAACACACGACTGGGCAGTATTGAGCGCTCACGGGTTTAAGTACCAAGATTTCCAGTCCAATAAGCAATCAGGTTACTAGTAAAATGCACCTAAACTCTATCAAGGGTGTGTACACTACGGGCGTTTGATGCCCGAGGCAGAGAATCACTGAAGTGTGACCATTCTTTGTCTGCACAGGAGTAGAGCACAACTATGACAAAGACTAACCATCTGTGCACAAATTGAAATGCAAGTGACAGTGTATACACGCGGCAAATCCGAACTAGCAATCATCAAGGTTCATCACACTGTGTAAGATACTGATAAACAGATATTAGATATTAGTGGTGGGTAACTTCTAAACTACAGTTCAATACATGTATATTCTTAAAACAACAACAAATACAATGAAGATAGAAAATAGAATAAAGTGCGATTTTCAAATAAAAATGCGCACAAAACTTTGGGCACACAATTAGTAAGTTAGAGACTTCATCGACTAACATTTATCTGAATCGCCCAACCCTAATTTTTTAATGCTTGATGTTGATAAAAAATATTAATGGTAAACTTGAATGGTGAATGTAGTTCACTGCCAATATCTCATGTTATCACCCATATCAAAATGAAAAGCGCATTATAACTTTATAGAAATGAAATTTTGAGATTTTAACGCTGGGGCGACCTAGATTATTACCATTAGACGAAGACCCATTTTCTTTGAAGTAAGTATGTTTGCTATAAATATTTGATATGCGTACCTAAACTTGAATGAGCTTCCCTCTCACCCCATAGCATGCATTCAGAACCCTCGAGCTACCTCCCAGTGCATTCTTTTTTTTTTCTGAATGCACACTATGAATTAATAATCCACCTTCACAACAAATCTATATGTAATGGTGGTTATTTTATTTTAGATGCAATGTACCAGTAACTATAAATTCTTACATAAAAAACTTGTCCAAACATTGACACCAAATTACGTTATTCGCAGACAGTGCAACCTTTAAAATTACACCACTAGTGATGTGACTCCAAGTGGTGGTAGTAGAGAGGTGGTCTCGTTTGTGATTTTTGATGTGGTCTCTATTACACGGGGTTTAACTGGATAAAACGATCTCATCGTTGAAGTGGTCTCTTTATAGAGTGGGAAATGGCTATGATATTTAACACCTGATTGGGTATATTTGACTGGTATGAAAGAGGAGGAAGGGTCATTGTTTTCACCATGCCAACAAGGCCTAGAACAAATGATTGTTTGGTTCCGGTAACATGATTTTGAAAAATAGGTTAGTAAGGTAGGTAATGTTTTTTTCTTCATTTTTTTTACCGCAAAAAATTAGGTTAGGTAGGGGCCACTTCTTTTTTTTTACTCCACATAGAAAACGAAAGTGACTGCACACACAACATGATGGTAAAATTAAACAAAAATGATGAATTACATATGATTTTTTATTGGTATATTATTTTATGTCTGAATCCATAGGTTCGAAGTTTTTATTTAAAAAACTCAATAAAAAGATTAGGTTAGGGGGGTTAAAATGGGTTAGCTAGGGCTACCGGAACCACAGGATCTTTTTTTTCTAGGCCCAAAGACCTCGATTATCATAGGTGGTATATGCATACGGCGTCGACACTGTTGACTACAGTCTGTTTCAAATGTATTATATAGGCATATTATGTATTGCATATGCGCATGATGATACAAATATTGCAACATTCTATAGAATCTACGGAAACACACGAGAACCATACGATGTCTGTTTGACAGGCATGATATACGCCCCCCATTAGCCACCAAACTTGTCTACCCACTCCTCTGAGACACTTGCATGATTGCAGAAGACTTTCTGTTTTTAATGTCATGTCTTCACTCAATTTAATAGTGATATGCAAAAATCTATCTCGGTGCATTAAAAATCATAGTTGTTAATGCTTTCAAATTTCGAATTAGCTTCGCATTTCAATTACTTAAACTGAGTACAACCATTTTTAGGCTTTATTCTATTAAAATGCTATTGATCCCTAATTCAAAATCAACAAGTTCAATATATCTATATTTTATTTCAGCGTTTCATATCAATATCCTAACAATTTATTATATATGAATCATAAAAGTATGTAATGACAGTTTACAACTTTACCCCAAAACATAAAGCAACAGTTTATAATAAGAAAGCTACCGTTGTAAATTGTCTTTGCACACAAACATTGCCCTTGTATGAGCTGTGAGCCCGCAGGTCCACACAAATGCCTCCTGAATGGAGTACTCGGCCTGTACTGACCACTGTGTTCACATGCACACCCGGGGAGCCGGGGGTGGGGGGGGCAGGGCAGGACCTGAGGCTCGACCACTACTAGTGTATTCTATCGTCTCGTGAGGGGATAACAACCTAATAAGTGTAGAAGCAAGTTCGATTCCCATCAGTCTGGTTCGTGATATGCGTAGTTTTTACTTTTTATATGAAGTGAACAGATCAAAATGTACAAGAATCTACTTTAGCTAGAAAATGCAGACACAGCTTGTATGCTAAACCAGAATGATGTGATTACATGATCAAGAACGAATATAATGCACATGATGACAACAAACTTTCCAGTTTGATGGAAATATTGCATATTTTGTTAGTTTTCTGGTGTTTCGAAATTCCATTTGAATTTTGTTTCATACGTGTATTTCGCGGGAATTCTGAAAATGTTCTTCATTTATATACATCTGTTATGGCTTTCATTAATGACGTCATCCCCAATGACGTCATATGTGTGTGTGTGTGTGTGTGTGTGTGTGTGTGTGTGTGTGTGTGTGTGTGTGTGTGTGTGTGTGTGTGTGTGTGTGTGTGTGTGTGTGTGTGTGTGTGTGTGTGTGTGTGTGTGTGTGTGTGTGTGTGTGTGTGTGTGTGTGTGTGTGTGTGTGTGTGTGTGTGTGTGTGAATGTGTGTGTGTGTGTCGCACAAGAGAATGATGACTGATGGCAAATGGATGGGGGTATAGTGAAAAATGACGGCACCAATGGGATGGGAGTTCCGTGGTAAAAAAACAAATAATATCACCCCCTTCCCTTAAAGTCACCATTTTGATTTGCTTACTTATATATTTAGTGTGGGCTGACTTCACTTTTAAGAACCTAAACTGATTTAAAACCAAGTTTAAATGTACAACAAAACCGTAATGATAATTCTGTGTGCAGTGCAATGTTTACTCGTAAAAATAAATTGATATCAGAGGTGTCGACACCTCCCCTCCCCTGTGTCCTGCATATGTAACCCTGTTCTTGGCTGTTAAGATCATATGGCATAATCAGATTCTGGGGCATGAATTCAGAAGATCATATAGCATAATCAAATTCTTGGCAGAAAGGCAGTTGGTTTTCCGTGACACCATGAGCAATGTTAAAGGATACCAAACTTGTTTTCATCAAGAACAAACATACTTTGTTTCAGGTGTTTTCAAAAATGTATGCTATTTCCAAACACGATGGAAATTCAAATTTTGACCACATATCCATTGAATACCATTGGAAGCTTCACTATTTTGCTTCCTGTTTATATCACTGCCCCATGTGATACCCGCGCGTGTAGCAGAGGGGCGTCCAGCTCTGTTACCAAGATCCTAGCACCTTTCACAGAACACCACGTGACAACTATGCTAGTTAGCTAGCCATGCTAGATCATCGTTCTGATCCACAATGTCTCCACGTCTTCTAGCGTACTCTACCCCATGTGCACCAGTGCACGTAGACACCGTCTCGACAGCATGTTCGAGCGAACACTAATCTATCGGGAGGACAATATGTGATTTGAATAACAAAGGCCCTAATTATACGACACATTACAATATCTCATGGACAAAAATGCATCATTGTTGTCAAATAACCACGAGGTTAGTGCACAGAATCGATCACCGTCTCATATTTCAAGTTTAAAAGTTTTCCAGCAATTCCCAGTCACACAAATCACAACGGACAAGTGGGTGTTACAGCCGTTAAACACAACGCGCCCGTGCGGACCAGTGACCCCCCCCCCCAGGTTTCACGCTGCATATTGACGGAAGTTGTCGTGTGCTCAGATTCTATTGACGCCGAGATTCGGTGTCACCATCAATACTGCGCATGTGCGGTATTCACACGCCGGCCCATTAAATCTCAACTCTTTAGTGGCTAATTTCAATGCAAATCACTTTGTTGGTATCGACCGCGCAGTGTCCACAGTGTAGTCATCAACATCAGTGCAGAGAGCAGGAGACAAATCTATATCTTAACCCACCTGTAGAGATTATTATTTGAAAATGGTTGTAGCTACAACTTTCTAGGACATGTACAAGGCTTGCACATGGGCTATTCCAGATTAGAATCGCACAGCCCTGTCGACTAAAACCCAGGACCAAACGTGACCAAATCGTGACATGACCCAGGTACAGAACTAGTGTTTGGTATATGTGGTCCCGGGAGTGTCACGGCAGTTGGGTCTAGTTCCGATGTCATAATGTATAGTGTGATGGTCATTACAGGACTATAGGTCAGTTTTTTTTGCTGTTAATGACATTTTGCACTGATTTGCCAAGTGTTAAGTCCCAGATGAGTCCCTGAATCTATCCTGAGTAGACCCTGGATCTAGTCCTGGGATTTTTTTTCCAGATTTGATGATATATAGGCTGTGATTGAGCTGATTTAACCAGTGTTTGGTTTCTTATAGAAGAATTATGGGTATTTGTTAGAAAACTAACCAAATAACGTGACTTTCACGTGTTTTAAAATGAATTGTGGAGACTTCTTTTAAACAAACATTGATAGAGACTAAATCTTTTCCTCGTCTACACCATCACAGGGTCTGGTTGATCGAAACTAATCACCTAGTGGCTGAATGTGCACTACGATCGGTGATCTAACAAT
>JAGTTF010000197.1:1660455-1683668 GCA_019095985.1 Streblospio benedicti
GGGCATGTTTTGCCCATAGGCTGCACACATTGATACTGGAAAACGTAAGGGATGATGTACATTTTGTCACGCTCCGCAAAAGTGGAACAGTGTTCTCTTTTTTCTTGACACCCCCCCCCCCCCAAAAAAAAGTAGAAACATCAGATGTGTGACATAATCAAAGAATATCTACACAGTGTTATTTATTCAAATATTACTTATATATGCCATAAAATAATATTTATTATATATCAGGAATATAAATTATAATATTAATGAATGTGTGAAATCTGCTGTGTATATTTTTAATGCCACATTTAAATAGTAAATAGTGGAATTCTGGTATGAAACGTTTTAGCGCGAGAGATAAAATTTTACACCCACAAAAAGGTGGAACATCCAAAACTTGACCGACACCCCCTCCCCCTAAGTGGAACACTGTTCCACTTTTGCGGAGCGTGAAAAAAATGTACATCACCCCTAAGATTTATAGTTTTCTACAGACCAAGTGATTGTGAGTGCTTTAAGGCCCGGTCAGATTGTCTGAATTCACGCAAACACACGAATTATTCGTGCAATACAACATTTGGTTGTGCGTGCTTGTACGTGGAGGATTGCAATCATTCACGTGCTGAAGATGTACTACGTATGAACACCAGAAGACCGTTCACAAAACAGTGGCAAATTGCTAGCAAAATATCGGTGGTAAACACTTTTTAAAAGATAAACCAAGATAGCAGAATAGTTAAAGTGATATGATGTTTTCTCCATTGAAGTAACCGTTTATTGCCTCACACGCATATTAGTAAAATTCCACAACATTCATGAAATGCCTGGCAGTACACGGTACATGCAATACGAAGCAAGACTGTGTGTGACGTCTTCCTCAAGGCGAAGAGAACACGCAGAATATGACTGAAGAAGGATGATGGATATCACATGAAACAGTTGTGTCAGCTTCTATTAAAATTCTGAATGACCATAGAGTTAAACCTGGACGTTTCGTCTTCATGAAGTCAACATGAATATGGTTGGCGCGGTGATAGGGCAGTGAGTCTGGCAAAACACGACTGTTCACTGTTTTGCAAGGCATATTGCCCGTTCACTACGCCACTGGCAACACAGGTGTGTACATACAGCAAGGCTTTTGTTATCAAAGTACAGTATACGTATCCTGGATGGTGAAAGTGGTGGGTGGTGGGTGGTGGCGGGGGGCACTGGCTATAAACTAAAACATGCATGACCACATTCTAAATTATGTTCAAGAATAGATATATATTGACATATAGAATATGCAATTAAAATTATGCCCTACTAAAAATCAGTCTTTTTCACACGGATAAAATAGGTGTCTGAAAATATAGACAGATGAAAATAGTTTTTCAATCCGGGTCAGGAAAAACAGACAGTCTTAAAATAGAATGAAAGGGAAATTGTCTTTAAATAGTTCTGTGTAAAACTAAAAATAATCCCACCGATGTGAATTTGGGTTTCAAATGTTGGCCAAGACGTCCATAACCACATTTGCGGAAAAATGTGCCACTGGCAAGGTTGCATCTATTTGAACAACTATACCAATATTCTAATGGTTTTGAAATCCCCAAACCTCCGTCCTTAGGTGGGATTCGAGCCCCAAACCTCTTGGTTGAGATGATAACTGGCCAAGTTGTAGCTGGGGTTACATGAGACAACGGTTTATCCATGTAACTTTTTAACAACCCGCTGCTTGGGATGATGGTATCATTCTGTTCTCACAACCTTGGAGTGGTGAGTTAGAGTTCCGTCAGGGCCACTTTGATATAGTAAAATAGAAGCTCAGGGTTTTTAAATAATGTCTTCAGCTTTGTCAAAACAGTGGTAGGAAGTTACACAAAAATGCATCTGGTACACAGCGCTGGTTCTCATTTTGTTTCTAAATATTCAAAAACCAAATGGTAGGAAATTGCTTCCTATAGAGCACTGATCTAGAGACAGAGAGATTGGAGCTATACTTGAGGTATTAAGTAAGGCAGTAAATAAAACCAATGGGAAAGGTCAGGAGAGGTAAACAATAGCGGCTGACAAGCATTGTGCCGCAGACGACAGCGATTGTGCACAGAAATGTCAATGGGACAAATTGGGGCGGACAATGGCGGCCGCACGGGCGCATTGTGGACGGTGACGGCAGGGGACGTTGTGACGGGGTCAGGGACGGCCAGTGACATTATGGTCTGACAACCACGTGGACGTGCAACATGCGGGCCACCTGCGATATACAGTGGAACCTCCAATTTTGAGACCACCTGTCTATTGGGATCACATATATAATAAGAACACTTTTCACGGTCCCAAGTCTTCATATATCTAGCGAAATGAACCTCTGTATAGAGACCACCTCTATTGAGACCACCTTATACTGGTCCTTTCTGTAGTCCTAATAGGGAGGTCCCACTGTATACGGTTGAGGTTTTGTAGTTTCAGGTTACATGGAGTGCAAGCTGCTTTATATCATAGAAAAATAAGCTTAAGATACAGGATGGCATAAACTAAGGACAGATCCAGGTTTTCCGAAAAGGGAAGAGGACGCTTTACAAGAATATGTTGGTTTCATGCACGCGAAGGTTCGTGGAATGGCAAAAACGCATGAAAATGAAAAATTGGAGTGAAAAAATATAGGAGTGGAAGAGCTGCCCCCCCACCCCACCCCCACCCCCCACACACATACACATACGATAAGATTCTGGCTATAGCATTTACGGGGGCCCAGCTTTAATCAACTTTGAAACCATGATCATAGATAGAAAACTCATAAAAAGAGGTGGCAATCATGTTAATGGCAATCCGAGTGGCCATAAAATGAAATTAAAGCTTAGCGCTAATGAATCCAATTCTGCTGTGGCTTTGATTATCTGAAGAAAGTGGAGGACACCTGTGATCTGGAAGAGCTGTTCGTGCTGAAACCCGCGCTGTTTAATGTCATCTCGGGTTCTCATCATGCACCACATTCCTGTGATTGCCGTTTGTAGGAAAGTACAGAATGCTGCAGCCGAGTCAGAGTTGGATCTAGTGGTATTATTGGTGTTATTTCACATTATCGCGGGTGGTACTGACGTGCCTCGAAATTAGGTGTCTAACATTTTTGGTATATTGCTGTGTGTCTTTTTTCACATTTTCCCGTTATATTCTGGATGCCCTTTTCACACTTTTGGTATAATTCTGGTGTTGTTTGTCCATATTTACTGCCATCGACTGTCATTTTCAATGTGTCGGTACCCATTTTTTGATCTAGACACACACCCCTCTCCCCCGAGACAGACGTGTTTTAAAGCGGAGAAGATGCGATCTTCTCATCCGTGTATTTCTCGGCACAATAAAAGTTCAGAGACGAACATTTGTGAAAGTCAGGCTGGGACCTACATTGTAGTTTCACGGACACAGACGACAAAATGGACGCATGCGCACGAAGACAGTAGTTAAGGTCACGTGGGCCGTGCGAATAGGACAGTTATAATTACACTGTCCTATTCGCCGATTGTGCTGGTATGGTGGCTCACCCCATTAACTAGGACAATATGAAATATTGTAGTATAACAACACAAAGTTTAGTGTCTACCCTCCTATGGTTGGGTGTGGTGGCTGAGCGATGACTTATTCCAGCTCAGGTCTGTACGTGAGCGATAATAAGTGCAACTACAGAGTGTCACAATGAAGTGTGCGAGACTCACTGTTATAAATGTTGCCTTCCCACGGTTAATGCGTTGGACGTGCCCGCTCAGCCGTACAATCCTGTGTGGACAGCGTGGGGCTTTGATGGTTATTTACGAGCAGGTTGAGGCTAAGACACTGCTATTTTAGCCACAGCACTCGCCGCTGATGTATTGATCTTAGTTTAAACCCCGCTTGCCATTGGAAGAACAATTGTGGGCTCTCTGTAAGGAGGCTCTTGCTAGTTTCTTCTTGGAGGCTCGGGAGGGGTTATAAATGGGCTGCATACAGAGGTGGTCTCTTTATAGAGGTGGTCTCTTTGTAGCAAGGCTTAGTTTGCCCCTTCCAATTCAAATTATCAATTCTCCTAGTATGATAGAAAGGCACAAAGGGAAGCTTCTTCCAAAATGCTGACTCTTCGTTTCATTTGAACAAGGCATATATTTATATGTCCTTTTATAGTAATGCATGTTTATATTTCATCAGTCAAGTAGTAGACCATTTGCGCATCTTTGACCTAGTTCGTTTTGTGACCAGAAGGTTGTGAGGTCGATTCCTGGTCGGGGATGGTGGTGGGTGTTGAGCACAATCACCCCTTAACAATTGTACACTGCTCTGTGGTACCTACAAGTTAAATAGGTACAGGTCAGGCGAGTGAACGCTAATGTGAGTGATTAGCACGTCTGTGCTAAGGTTGCGAGGTGCTGTATGCTCCCCGGGGAGGTGGGAAAGGTATAGGGTGATGAAGATGCCAATGAAAATGCAAATGTGAAAATGTATAAAAGTCATCTGATACTGCGTAGGGGGACTTCATATCCGACTGCAATGTATATAAACTGAAAATTAATTTACCCGGAAAGAACCTACACATACACATTTTCAAAGCGTTAAAGTGCAACGTTCTTGCGCGCTTTGAACGTGAATGTACGTCGGTATAATCAAAATTTCATAAGAATATAAATCAAAACCTGTTAGATGCACTGCACTAAGAAGACAATCACCTAAAGCGTAGGGCACAGCCAGTAGTGCGGGCGTTTTGACAATAATGTTTTTCCCCATGTCTGCGTGACTACGACATGTAATGCCATATGGCTTGAGGTATTGGCTCCGTACTAGCTTCGAATTGGCTACTTACGACGAAGCAGCCGTTATATTGACATTGCCATGTCAAGCTTCCTCTAATGCCTCTTTACCGCCTCAAAAACGCACTTTTACGGTATTTTCACCGTACTGAACATGCACTGATCCACACGGCGGTTGTGCCCTAGGCGTTTTTGCACAAAATGTTGGATTAAGTCTACGTAGGAATTATTTGAAAAGTTCATTCATACTGTGGCTCTCGGCTTTAAATAGCAAGCACTTTCCTATTGAGGGAATAAACAGATTAAATTGGACAGACAAGCAACGCTAGAAAAACACCAGAAAAAGAATACCCATACAACAATAAAGTCCAAAATCACATAACCTACCACGGAATCCTAAAAACTCTGCAAGAACGATGCTATTAAAGGATGTTGACACTTGGTAAGTGCGTGTTTACCACAGTAACCATAAGTCAGCCGCCTCCCGCAGACAGGAAAAGTAGGTGAGGGATACAGACGCCCGCTGCCGCTGCCGCTGCCGCCGCCGAGTGACGATATGCGGCGCATACCCGCGGCGGCGGCGGCGGCGGCGGCTTACAGTAAGCCTGCTCGGCGGCTGGGGGTGGGGGTGGGGGGGGGGGGGGGTGGCGTGAGATGTAGGACACTGCGGCAGGTGGAAACTGCACAGGTGGCGTGGAGGCGGCGTGTCATCATCGGCAGTGTGTGGTGATGGTTGTCGTAGTCAATATACAGGAGACCCTCTCTATTAGGACCACCTTTGGGACTGGTGTTAAGTGGTCTCAGTAGAGAGGTGGTATCTACACAGAGGTTCCTTTTGTTAGCTTTATGAAGGTTTGGGAGTGTGAAAAGTGGTCTTATTATAGAGTGGTCCCAATAGAGATGTGGTCTTATTTGGCGGTTCTACTGTATAGTGTTGTTTATGATCGGTAGAACTACTGGTAGCTGAGACAACCACCTGTTTTGTTGTTCTCGTCTGCAGTATGAAATGTCCTCTAAGGGACTTTCACAGTTGATGGCAAGAAAATGCAACCAAACCTTGTTACGACCAAGTAGTCTTCGCAAAAGTGATCACGATGAAAGAACGAATGTCATGTCAGCTGTCCCTGCTTGAAACCTCAAGTGTAAGAAGTGTGGGTCTAACAACAGACGTGCAGGGGCGAACGACTTTTGAGCGATGGTCCTATCCAGAGATTGCACGTCAAACCACGCACTACATTAGTTGCGGCCAAGATGGTTATGGATATAGCACCACTTCAACTTCAACCATTTAAAGGCCAACATCAACTGATTGATGGATTCTGCCTTGTGGTGGTGCACATTTCCACTCTGTTTTTATCCACTTGTGTGCTTGGGTCCCACACTGAGCTAGCATATTCCACCTGCGGTCGTACTAATGACTTATATACAGTCTCCTTGATGGATCGCGAACTTATGTTCACATTGCGTTTGCGAAACCAATAGTTCTGTTTTCTTTTTTACACAATCTAACTATATGTTTGAACCGTCGTAAGTCAGATGAGATTTCAATGCCAAGGTATATTGTACAATCAACAGATCGTAGTCGATGTTCGCGAAGTTAGTACACAGGTTCGTTAGATGCTAGTTTCTTTTATACACCGAGCACCATACACTTATCTGGATGAAACTGCATATCCCAGGTATTTTCCCATTCAGCGAGTTTGTCTAGGTCATGTGGCATGATCTGGGCATCTTGCGGTGATGTTATTGCCATATACATGTATGCTACTGTGTCATCAGCGAAGAGTCTTACTGTGCAGTCACCAGTTTGACATCCATAGATTTTTATATATCAGCTACCAATAAAGTAAATAAATTTAGAATGATTGCACACCATGTTTTAAAACTTTCACATCCCCACCTTGTTACCCCCAGACCGTTAAAAACAGGTGTTCCCTGAGTACATTACCATCGGGTCTCGCTACCACATACGGTTTTGTAATTTTCTACAATACAAAGTTTAAAAGATTCCACATATGGAACGATCGATGAAGTAGACTCTAGATGGACGAAATTATCTCATAAGACAATTTGGAGTAGAGTAACAATTTGTCAAAACGTCATCTATATCTTGACCATCTTGGTTCGCCGGGAGATTGCTATTGACTTGTCTATCCACGTGTAGTAAAAATGCCCCAATTAATGTCAATGTGAATGTGGTGATTTATTGTCGTAATCAAAGTTTTGCTCTCACAATTATTTCTTATTTATGATCATAATTTCTCACATACTTAAAGTGCTGCACAATACTTTTCATCCACACAATCACTCGCACAATCACTCACACAATCAATCACCCAATCACCCACTCACTCGTTCTTGAAACCCAATGACCTATACCTAATTAACGCGTAGGTGCCACGGAACAGTGTGCAACAATTTAGGGGTGAGTTTTCTCAACACTAACACCCAAACCCGACCAGGAATCAAACCCACGACCTTCTGATCATGAGTCCAACTCCCTGTTCATTCGGCCACAAAAGCACATTAACACCTGGATGATACAGAGACAACCATGATATTTCATGGTCCAAGCTTAGCATTAATGTGATTGGTGATATGCCCTAAATCTTGATTGCGAAATGTGATGGAACCTATTATTGGTGACTGGTGATCTGCTCATTACAAGGGCAGTGATTGGTGATTTGCCCTAAATTTTGAGCGTGAAGTATGAACTGCCTGTATCTAAGTGTGTGAAATGTGATTCAATTACAAATTATGATTATTGGTGAAAGATAATGAATTGTAATGGTCATAGGCACATCCGCCTTTCCCTCCAAAATACTTCATTTTCATAGGGTATTTCATGAAATCCCTTAAGTACACCCCTTCCAAAATCCTGGATCTGCCACTGGTGGTGACTAGTGATTTAGGAAAAAATATTTGTGAATGGATTTTCATCAAGGCGATATACCCCGCTCTTCATAAAGAGCCGCCTAGGCGACTCTCTCCATTGAGACCTCAGTCCCACATCACATAAAGCAACATTTATGACAGTACGAGATTGAGATGCCCATGCACGTGGCTAATATCATTATAGTTGGCTTTCAAGCCACCGGGATGGTGAATATTAAAGTTGGATATAAAATTTTCAATTTGCAAAAAGGAAAATCCCATGCAATTGTCATGCTGCCAGCTGCCTGAATGATACGGCTAAGCAGTTGTGACTTTGATTCATTTAAGTGGTAGAAACTATTATGGGAGTTTGGGACATTTGAATGCTTGAGTTACTTTTGAAAGATAAGCAGGTAAATACATTAAAATGATTGAATCATGCAATATTATGGGAGTGCACCGTTAGTTCTATGGATGGATGTTTGGATAAAAATAAAAGGCAATGCACAGAACCCTGGCTTGTCCAATTTCTAAAAATGAGGACACACAACTGATGTGATGTATGAGAAATTCAATAACATCATAAAACATTTGGAAGACATGAAATCAATCCACGCATTGAACATGTTTCTCTTCACACAACTATGTAACATCAGCCCCAGCCACTGGTTGCAACACCGACAAAAAGCCTGAGAAAAAACACTCCTGCGTAGATCCCAAAGGGAGATGTTGTAGTATGCAAATTTGCAGACTGTAGATTATATATTGTATAGAGATATAACCGACTCAGACGCGTCTATATGTCATAACAGACGACTTTTTGCTAGACCTTCCACCTGCGTCAGGCTTCAATGGCCAAGTTATGACAGATAGAGATGTCTGAGTAGGTTTGTTCTGTCTCTATATGATGATTCCAGATACTAAGATATCATTACTTTCTGCTATAAGTGGTTATATTCTTATATTTCCTTGTCAACCAGCCCCTTTTCCCCATCAAAATACTCCATTTTCATATGTATATATATTTGGTGTATGTGGTTTTGCATATATGTCATGACATCCATTTATTCAAGTTAGTTCCATTAAACTTATACATAAAGCAACATATGTGACACTTCAATCTGTAGCCATAAAATATTAGTCTTCATAAACCTGTCACTGCGTATATGTGCAATTTATGTGAATCCTTTAAAAGCATGAAGCTATTAAACGTGTGAGTACTTTGAACATTAGATTATTACCTGAACATTATAGTGTTTTAAAGGGCAGACCTACTCGCAATGCATATTTAGTATCACGGCGTTGAATTACACAACCCATTCGCAAAATTATAACCTGAAAGGTGCTGACATTTTATGGTAGGTTTAAGTGTTACAAAGTGGGGCTAATGTCGAAACACGCGTATGGATATGCTGCATATGCATGAACTTGTCCGCGTATCTGCTATGAATTAATTGTGGGTCATTTGTGAACACACACCCCCCCACACACAAAAACAACAACAAAAACACAACAAAACCAACAAAAAAACAACAACAAAGAAAAACAAAAACAAAATAAACTACCTAAACGAATCACGTGACTTTTACAATGCAGTGTGGATATTTGTTTAGACAATCAGTCTCCATCATTTTGTTCCTCATGCTACACCATCACAGGGTCTGGTTGATCGAGACTAACAGCTTCGTGGCCACCTAGCGGAGCAAATGGTACTACAATAGCACTCCAATATTTCTAATAGCAAACAAGTGTATAGCAATGAAAACAATAGGCAAAAACAACTAACACACCCTAACACTTGCTCACACACGAAATCAAGCTTCTAGACGCCCTTGGGACTCCTACACCGGTCCAAAACCATGTATCTTATATCTCTGTCTGCTCCAAGACTTTTCAAAAGTTCTCGTGTTACTTTGCAATATGTTATCTACATAGTATAAACCACATGTATGTATTGTGTCATTTGTTAAGGGACTTCATTTGTGCCACTTTATAGTAAAAATGAACAGTGCCGGTGTGGCCATGTGATGTTGAACCCGTATTAGAGGCCTAGTGGACGAGACACAGACTATTTACCTAGTGATACCTAGTGATGTTTTCCGGTGCAGGATCTAGAAGTTCCTCTATACCGGACTCTGCTTCTTCCTCCATCTCGGCGGGATTAGGGATCATTCAGTACCAATGATAGGGTGGAGTAAGTGGATTTTCCAAAAATGCAGTGACAAAATAATAGCACCCCCCTCAAATCTCTGTGAACTAGTAATTTGTAACCCCCCCCCCTCAATTTCACGTGATAAAAATTGATGACCCGTCCCCCCAACAGGTAACGCAATCATGTTCAGTAAACTCAAATCCTATTTGATGGTAATACACATAAAACAGTAAATTTCTCAAAATTAGGAGTAAATTTTTTGAAAAACATTGATAGCATCCCCCCCCCTCAAAATTTGTGTGAAATTGGATAGTCCCCATTGCAAACATTGCGACAAAAGTTCATGCTCCTCCCCCCCCCACACACAAAAACAAATACTCCCACCCTGTCATAAATACAGAATGATACTTAGACAATGTTGTCTTCTCTTTCCCTTGATACGTGCGGCTAACCCATTGACTGACGTGGGTGTACACACTCATCAGACACACAGAGTTCTATGTACGTAGGATCTGATGTCCCTGATATTTGCATTGGGAAGCTATTGTCATCGCAATCTGCGCGGGAGTTCGCAATGTGAATGGCTGCATCAATAGTGGCTTACTATGGAACTTCCACATTGGGACACCTCTCTAGAAGTGACCCCTCGCATTCAGGGAAGAATTTCCTGTCTTCTGTTTGATATGTACTGTAGAACCTCCAATTGGGACCACCTCTAAAGTGAGATCACTTTCCAGGTCCCAAACCTAAGCTACCAAAATGAACCTCCATATATAGAGACCAAATCGCTATTGAGACCACTTAACACTGATCACAAAGTTGGAGCTAGTAGAGAGGTTCCACTGTATAGGTTTACTAAAACGTTACCCTAGTGTTAGTGTCTCACTAATGGGAGCACTATTGGCAGTGTAAGTGCGGGTTACAGAACTGAGGAGGTTTGTTTGTACAAACCGGTCAACATATGAACACGGCCCGTGGTGATGACACAAATGTAGGTTTTACCAAACATAGTATAGTCTTTACTGTTGTGTTATTGCTACTTCATGATCGTCACGATCGAATGTAATTGTACAATAAACATACAAGTGGACAGTTATATATATCCCGCCAATGCTATAGTCACATGGTCTAGATACGGATCTGCGGATTCTGAAAATACGCAAGTACTAGAAATGTTGATGTAAATATGCAGTAGATGCAGCCATATAGGAATTTGATACAGGTCTGAAATGGCTTCTTAAAAATGTTTCCAGTTCATATGACTGTAAAATTAGATGCCAATGACACCTGGACTCATTGAAAAGTTGAATGGTCCTAGTATAGATAAGAGGAACCATTTCACAACAAGAAAATTCAACTTTTTCCCAAATCGCTACAAAACTGCAACTGAACAACTGCACACAGAACTCTGCCTCTGACCCAGTTCTGTGCACTCAGACAGACAGTGACATGCCCATTGTGATGCCTACCACAACGCAGCACGCCACAGGCAATGCGGAAGGAGGGGGAGGTCACATGGACAGCCGAGGATGGGGGGTAAATTTAGGGTGTCTGTGTATGTGGGTGTGTGGGTGGGGGGGTGGGGGTGTCGGGGTGGGGGGGTGGGGTGGGGTGGGGTAGATGTTTCAGTATCATGAGCGTAATTGGTCACCCTTTTATATTGCAATTCACAACTTATTAAAAATGATCCCTCATTCAAAGACTCTATTCATGCTTGATGGTGACTCAAGACACAACCCCATGAGAAGTGAAAAGGCCTTGCGTCAGCCGAAGCAATCATGGATGATTACAGGACCAATTCATGAGACAACTATCACTCAGCTTGCAGGCGACCTTTTCTACTACATCGCAATGGTTCCAGGTGACAGAATCACTTCACTCCATGTGTTAGATATCGAAATAATGTAGCTATGCGCAGCAACAGTGTGAAAGGAATCCCGTTCAGCGATGATAAGCTCATGTAGCCACTGCTGGATTTGTGAGAATGAATCAGTTTAATTGCTTGTAGGCGTACACTTGTAAACATAGGGCTATTAGCTGTGCTGCATTGGCGACTGAAAGATTGATGAAGGTTGTAGCATGATCATAATCGCAGAACAACGAATAATCAGTGGGTTGCATGTGGTTACTCGCCAATCCATCACACTCAGCAGGTGGGGCCACCATTGCTGACCACTGTACAATATAACCTCTCTATTAGGACCATCTTTTTGGACCAGTGTTAGGTGGTCTCAATAGAGAGGTGTTCTCTATACAGAGGTTCATTCTGGTGGCGTTGTGAAGGTTTGGGACCGTGATAAGTGGTCTTATTTTAGAGGTGGTCTGAATAGACGACTGGTCTTAATTGGAGGTTAAACTGTATATGCATAAAGCAGCACCACAACATGCTAAGGCATTGCATGATGCAATTACAGTAAACAGTTACCGTTTACCATGATTACGCACAGCACGACTACACTCAGCCGACATTTGCGTCCAGACTTTTGAAAGTGGGACAGAAGGATACTATACCGCGAGTGTGATATGATCAACAAGTGGACCAAATTGGACCCGGAAGTGTGGGAAATGGATGCTGGATGTAAGTCAGTGAGATAAGACCAGGGATGTTGAGTGTGAAGAAAGCAGAATGTAAGGAAATGGAGCGAAAACACAGTTGGTGTTGACTGTTCAGATATTGTCAGACACTAGGGATACAGGCTTCTGTAGCTTTAAAGTATGCCACTATTCATATGCGACTAATAATGTTATACTGGACCCATGAATACGTGAGCTGACGGTCAATTAAGACGGTCCGCCAATCAGTATCCTCACTGGTAAAAGGTATGGAATGGATATTTGCTTTCCTACTATTAGTGTGTGATAGGCATTGCGGCATGTTATCCTACTAGGTAGAAAGTTGCTCAGGACAAAACAATTTAGTAAGCATTGATTGTCAAATAACTGATTATAGTTCATTGGTTTGAAACTATAAACCATATCTTTATGCTTCAATAATGGATGAAATAAATGTTGCTGTGTAAAATGCCGTTATAATACAGACAACAAATACTGTTGTGTAAATGATCGCATTTGTTGATTGGAATTGATTGCAATAAAACTATTTACATACACGCACAGTGGAATTGTAAAACGGTGGTATCAATGAATCCCACATGACGTGTTTTCGGGTGTATGGTTGGTGTGTAGGGTATGGAGTGGTTTCTCCACCTACCTCTTTTCAGCCTTTTCCCACAACCATATTCATCCCATACACTTATACACTGTGCAGCCACATTGTGGGTGTGAACTGGACTGTTAGCGTGCATATACCACCTCTCTATTGAGACCACCTTTTGGACCAGTGTTATGTGGTCTCAATAGAGAGGTGGTCTCTATACAGAAGTTCATTTCCATAGCTTATGAAGGTTTGGGACAGTAAAAAGTGGTATTTTTATATAGTTGGTCTCAATAGAGAGGTGGTCTTAATAGAGATGGTCTTAATTGGAGCTTCTACTGTACTATGAACCCCGATTCTACATACCTAACTATCAGAACATGGCATTTTTGTGAAGTGACCCCCACTCCGCTGTTGATACAATACGGTACGTTGAGACGCCTATAAGAGTGATACAGATAATCCTTTGTGTCACGTGACCGCGGTGTATAGCAGACCGTGTGCCGGTTGATACTGTAGATTGAGACGTCTACAGCAGATCGTGGCCCGAGTCGGTTGTTAGCGAGAACCCGGTCATTAGATTGGAAAAGTTTTATTATGACCTTAAATTTGACCTTGAATGCATTCTTCAAGGTCAAATTAACACTCGTAATGCACAAAATGTATGTTTATCAATTGTGTCTCACAATCTAAACACATTAATCATCATAAGTTTGAATTATATTGTTGATAGATAATTGTTGGGTATGGGAAAATACATAGTACATTAAGTATGACCAGGGACGAATCCTTCAAGGTCAAACAGGGATATGATTTTCATAAAATATTAATGACAGAATTTTTTCATGTGGTGCATTCACAACCATAATTTGAATAGCTCAATGTTTTTCCAAATGTGTGTTTCAAACTTTCAACACTAAAACAAAACAAGCTCAAATATTTATTGGTTCAGAACAAGAATGCAAGAAATCTTAAAGACATTTTATGTAAATTTATGTTTCATTTTGTGCTGATCAGGCTGTAAATCAAGCAGAACTGGGCAATTTGAATCCTGTGAAGTAAGTAGCCGGATAACTATATGCCATGGTTCCCTCCTCGACAACAGCCTCGATGTAGAAAGCTGCGTTCTGCTCACACCGCACAATAGCCTGCGTCGACGTGGAGCGGCCGGCGTAGGGTGATAGAACCCGACTTGACCTCGGCCCAGCCTTCATCACCGTCCTCTCTCCATCCTTAACCTTGATCAACCTAGCTTCTCCTGACCTCTGCTCAGATTCTGGATTGTTCCAAAACGCCCAAGACAGGAAATACAGAGCTTGGTCCTGGCAAATAAAGGACTTTATTCCTGGAAAGTAGCCACCTCCAACATTAGTAATAACTTGGTCAAAGTCAATCTGCTGCCCGTCTAGATAGTCCCGATGTGTTGATTGTCTTGCTGTGAATGCGACAACTCCTGGTCGTCCTCCAGACGGTAGCCGGTGAAGGATGACGCCTCTGCCAGGTGGGTGAGAGCGTTTCTGTCCCTCACAGTGATGACGTCCCCGCGGACACACTCAAGGACTGCCGTGCCTGACGACGTGCCAGTGTCTGTGGTCCAGTCAGCCGTGTGAATGGTCCATGTGATCCACATCACATTGTTACTATTTTTATATAGGTAAAAGTAATTACCACTGCTAGTACAGTGTCCACTGACAGTAAAGACGTGCACACCGTCTTCCATGCAGACAAAGGAGCCGTTTGATGGGTAGTAATCATTGCCAATGTTCACAAGGGCTGTGTCATAGACAATGGTGGGTGGACTATCTGGGAACGTAGCATTCTGTGAGAGTTGAGCTGTGAATGCTGAGGCTCCTGGGTCATCAGATGAGGTGTAGATCTTGAATCCTAAGAAGGACGAATACTTGGCTTCTACCAGGTTACAGGCTTCTTCATCCGGCCAGGACAGCACCTGAGGAGGATGGAATTACATGGTTTATTACAAGTCTTGGGTTAATGATTTGCCTGATGAATCATGGGAAAATGTAGTAAATATTTGTGAATGGAAACACAAAATGAAGGCTGCCATTTTCGCTTTTTCATTACATATTATCATTTTACTTTGCATCATTGTCTGTCATAGAGTAGATGAGAATGAACCATATTCAGTTGTAACTAACATTTCTACCATGGCTACATAGTACACGTAATAATAATCACAGACATTGAAATTTGTCACGTTTGCATCAGTCAACATTTTACTTATTGTGTCATGTCAAATTTCAATAATACATGATAAAACGTTAACCCACCTTGACCCACACAAAGTCGTCCTCATCACACTCGACCATGGCACTCATGGACGACGTCCCGCTGAAGCTGGGAATCTCCTGAGTCAGCGGTCCGTACTTCTGGGCCTCTCCGTTCTTCACCAGGACAGTCTGTATGCGTCCCTCCGGGGCGTCCACCGACCAGTAGAAGGTGTAGACGCCGGACTCAGGGACTCGGTAGGTGCCAAGAAGAGGAATGAAGTTCTCCCCTTCATCTATGATGACTTCATCGAAGCTGAGCGGAGCTTCTTGACCAATGGATCTCCTGCTGGAAATTTCGACAGTAAAGGCTGGGTTGCCTTGATTCTGACGCTTCTTCGTCTTTTCAACATTCTTGTTTTCACGGTCCTTTGATGTTTCATGATTCGAATAGTGGTCTTCTTTTTCAATAGTTATCTCAGGGATTTCTTCATTTTTAAGAGTGTTTTTATCTTCTGGAGGTATGTTACTCTCTAGAATGTTCACCTGATGTTTAAGGAGTTGTATTTCTGCCGCATCTAGAGCCTTCATGTCTTCATCATCTAAAGACTTGAGAATCTCGAGCGCCGTCCTCAGTTTCACGTTACCGGTGGTTTGTGTTTGAGATACACAGTTGTGGAAGCTGTCTACGCATTGAGCCAGGGTTCTGGGGTCTTCTTGCTGAGCGCTGGTTGCAGAAGTGAGAATCCATATGCATGGAACCAGCAGCATAAATCTCGTCATCGTCAGGGTGATTCGCTGTAATAAATTGCAAGTAGGATAACAGGAGATAAATAGAGCATAGGCATGTGGATATGGAAATTTGTCTCCAGCAGAAAGTTTTATTATAAAAGGAATTACTTCAAAACTGCAAATTTTGCTAAATCTAATGAAGTTGAAATGATGATGATAATAATTGTTAAAATTGATAGTGAATTTTCTATTCATGCAAAAATGTTTGCATATAATTAGACTTATTCAATTTATGCGTATGATCTATTTCCATAAATATTTGAAACCCTCTTAAAATGTGACATGTCATCACATAAATACAATATTTGGTTACAGATTTGTAAAAGTTACTAAAACGTGAAATGAAGAATTTGAGCATGTTTGTATACAACGATCATTGTATTTATATCGATGATTTTCAGTGTTTGTGTGCACAAACATTTTAGTGGAAGGCCTTGTGTACTTTCGTGTGAATTTGATTAAAAGTTTGCCAACATGCATCATTTGAATTGTTATACTCTAGGAGAATATAGTTCAAACTTATTATTGATTAATGATTATTTTATGAAAAAATTGAAAAACACATTTTTTGCATTATGAGTGTTGATTTGACCTTCAAGGATGTGTTCAAGGTCACATTTAAGACCATAATTAGATTCAGCATACCCAACATCCTATCTAATGACAATACAATCTATGCTCATATTTGCTATATTTAAGGAGCTATACCCATTTTTATGAAATCTTTATTATTTGACCCCTCCTGTGACCCCTTTAGGATGATAGAAATAATTATCAACATGTATGTTTATTTGCCCTGGGGTATGAAGATTCAAATAATGTATGTTGGCAACTTTTTGCATACAATGCACACAAACTTATTTTTGTGACACAAGGCCTTCCACTATTTCTTTGGCGATGTGCAGCATACTGGACCCAAAATAATCCCAGTTTTGCAAACATCAGACACTTAGAAGATGCTATTATTGTGATCCATATTCATAATTATGTATTATGACACACAGAAATGTTTGGATACTTCTATAGTTTCATACATGAAATTCATTTTTTTATTCAAAAGTAACAAATAGCTTAAAATTTTCTTCCTCTTTTTTTTCAACATTTAGAAATAATGTTGGCACCCAATGTACTTACTATAATAATATTAGAGATAAATACTATGACGTTGTCATGAGGAAATATCCAGAAAAAAACTAGATTCACATTTCTTATTACGACTGGGTGGAAAGAAACTGTTATATTTATGTTATAAAGTTATATTTCAGATGCCTGGAAATTACGCAAGGCAAAATTATATTCATGATTAATTAAATCATTATCTAATGTTCATAATAATGTTGTTATTTAATGTTTCATCACTAGATTTATGTAAATACTGTATAAAGGTTCATTACACTGTTTGTAATCTAAATGAAATAATTTTGTTTTATTTGTAAGTGACTAATAAGCCCTGAAGCGCTGGGTATACTTTACAAATAATCAAAAGTATTATGATCTGTATATGTGTAATACACTATGCCACTATAATAAATAAAAATCAATCAATCAATCAATCAAACCAACACATGGGTTTGTTTACATATGCAAAAAAGATGGACGCTCTAAATCTACGTTTGGTAAAATTATATCATGTCCATAATGTCATATATCGCACGTCAATCATAAATATAACTTGGTGTGGCCTTAGCCAGTTTTATATTCTATATAGGTTTTATGATCTTTTATTTTCTAGAGCATTTTGAGCTCACATTTCGTTCCACTGTGCTTTTAAGGTAAACAAACATTTGAGCATTAGATGATAATTAAATACACAGACTGTAACTTACCATAGCTGCGTGTTGGGACGTGTTGTCTGGCCAACATGGGCAAGTTATCGCCTATATATAGGCATAGAGTGATAAAAGGAGAGACAAACTGTTATCTGATAGCTGTTATCGGTGACTCAAGAGCACATGTCTTGTTTAGTTATTGCGTGTCTTGAAATATATATCATAAACATCAGCATTCAAATTGTATATAGCTATTGAATTGGAAATTCATCAGAAACCTCTGTGATCATCACTATGTGGGGATCAGAAACATCGCCTTTAAAAGATTTTGTGGGGCATAAAATTGTAACCCCATAAACGGTATATTAGTTATGTGTAAACACTTGCGGCGACATTGGCCATATGACAGGGTTGGCCAAACTTTTAACTAAGGTAATTATAAAGCCACGGTTAAACAAATAGTGGTTTACGTATGGTTATGTCATATGTATGGAGCAGAATCTCTGCAATGCTGAATGAGATAAAATATTGTATGCTTTTTAATGCTGAAGTCTCTTTTAAATCCACGTCAACCTTGATCATAGAATGGGTGAGATACAATCATATAGTCACATACCTGTTTCACTTATATTCTACCTAAAGGTGATTTTAAACGTATTGCAGATGAAGTAGAAATTTGGGCCACTATAATGTATAGCAAATACCTTGACTTTTCACCTTCAACTGCGTTGTAAGTTTAATACCGGGAAAAGTGTTCTTATTATAGAGGTGGTCTCAATAGATGTTCTACTGTACCATCATTTATACCACGGCCCTCCACAAGCACAATACGGCGTATATATCGTATAAACTGGTAGCCGTAACAAGAGGTTCAGTCACATGTGCTCAGTTGACACCATCGACCATTTACGAGTCCCCAATGACCACTTTATCACGCCCCCCCCCCCCCGTCGCGCTCAATAAAGAAGGTCTTGGACCGCCGGAGTGTGTGCTCTCAAACGATTTGTACACAACATGCATACATTTACCAACTGCACATTGTATTGGTTATGTGTATTTTGAAATGGATCAAACAGTCGTATTGTGTGACTGCCGCTAACATCCGTTTGTTCTCTCTCCTCTAGTGCGTCATATATTGTAATCCTGTGAGTTTACCAACTTGGCTGGTTGTTTGTCTGTCAATATATACCTTGTACATGGGCTGTAAAGTTTCTACCATACACACAATCCTTTTGTCAGCAGCTGGTTGTTTGTCTGGCATCAATGGGGCTCACGTCCGTGACAGAGACGAGGTTCGGAAGCCTCGTTAAAAGGCACCCCTCTGCATTTTATAGTGTGATCCCTCCACCCCCAAGGCTCAGTTGGTTACCTAACCTGCCTCTAGAGGTCTATGTACCAACACCACGTGGCCTTCCACTGCTATAATCATCAACATTGATGACTGCAGCTACAGTGTTATTCTTCTCTTTCTCTGTTTTCTATGGCAAGCAAGTTGCTACAGCATATTGATATAGCTGAAGGCCTAAGCTTCCCATGGACTATATCAAGTGGCCCTGTCGGGACTCAAACTCAAGACCCCAAAGTTGTGAGACTAGAATGATACCAAAACAAACACACACAAACAAAACAAACACACACAAACACACACGAACACACACACGACACACACACACACGCACACACACACACACACACACACACACACACACGCAACACACACACAGCACACACACATAGCGAACCTACACGCACACACACACACACACATAGATGCGAACAAACACACAAACAAACAGACACAGCGCTGTCTATAAACCAGGTAGAGGGCGTTGTAGCGGGTTACGTCACGGCGCGCCACGTGACCCCACGACAGGCTCCACAACATTAATATCAACTCATTATCAGATTTCACTCGCCACTCAGCAGTTGTGAGCTACTACACATTGTGGGCTAAATCACATTATAGCAGTGATGTACCACACTTTCCTCCATTTCATGGGGATTTTCCCCAGCTTTAGACGATTTTGCGCATACCAATGCCTTCAAATCGGTTGTGTGGCGTGTGCCCCCTTCCCCAAAACCTGGATCTCTGGAGCTGTTCGAGGCGATGTTTACAGACAGTACTTTGTTCTGTGACCATCATTACCAAACGTCTAGGATGGTGGCTTTTATTAATAGTTCTCAAGGGGCTATGTCCATCCTCATATTTTAGGCTCATTATTACATTCACAAGTTATTGAAGCAATGTAATGTGGGTGTGCAGTATGAAAGTGGTTCTGAGCGACCAAAGATGATAATGCCTTTGTAACACTACAACTTAGTCATGTAGGCGTGTCAATGTCACCTCACATACATACAGGTATGTGACTGCCCTTGTAAATTGTAATAATACAGGTCTATGTCTATGCGGCAAATACCAGTTATTAAATGAACAACTCTATATTTATCGTTCCCAAGTTTCCTCGTGAATTCAATTCTACTCTCACTGTTATGGCAAGCAAGTCCCTTTAGTTCCTACCACTGTATTGTTAACAGCCCTCCGCTTGTGATGATGGTATCATTCTGGTCTCACAACGTTGTAAGTTCAGGGCCCACTAGATAATAGTCAAATGGACGCTTAGAGTTGTAACACTTGTCTTCAGCTATGTCAATAGCAGCTTGCTTTCTGAATGGCAACATGGCTCAAAGGGGCATAAAATCCTTCAATTTCATAGGTTTTCTTCACGTTGCCATCGATCATAAGCGTATAAAACCCACGAAATTTTTAAGTTCGCTAACCTCCCCACCAATGAAAATCCCTGTACCCCACTTTCCTTTCTAAAACCTGTATCTGCCATTGGTCGAAGTTTAATGTTAAAATTGTCCGTATTCTGGTACAACGTTGTTGTCGTCAGCGGCCGTCTCCCAGGAGCCATAAGCACTGAGCTGTCTCGCATTTCTCAGGCTCTTCTAGTTTCTGTTTCAAAAGCTCGTTTGGTGCAGAAAGGGCAGGTGTTTTTGTCATTTTTTCATGAATTTAATATCAGTTGGGGACGTACGGGGTCACGATTTGGCCACTACCAGGTACAAATGAAATACGCACGACGTTAATGCTAACCTATATGCACCTAGCTGGGATTTGAGTTCCATTGTTCCACTTTCTCCTTCTCTCTCTCTCTTTTGTCCTTTTGTTTGCTTTTTTTCCTTTTTCATATTTGTAGTGAGATAGACCCGACAATCGAGTGCTCAAAACCATTCTATCATGACTAAAATGACTAAAATCCACACCAAAATGAGTGTGTGATTCGTTTTATTAATGATAGAATGCCTACTTTCCAATCATTTAAATTGAAAGCAAGTTCATTATTGGACTTGATTAAATGTTTGCCAAAGAGCCTTTACAAAGAGTTCTATATAGCGCCTGTATGTATTGATCGCTTATTTGTTGCCACTAAAGGTGTCCCACTAAACGATAGACCAGGCATTCAAATTATAAGCATCACTCACTCACTGGTTCAAGGTGAGCCAATCACACGCTTTCAATGGCGCCACTGAGATGACTAATCGCCTACCCTTAAACCGCCAGCCAATGAAATACATTCCCGCTCGGACCGCGGACCGGAGCCGAGCATAACAAATATCTAACGGAAACAAGCACTGACCGTTTAGCGGGAATTCATTTGGCTGGAAGTACTTGCATGTAAAACATTATTTAAAAATTGTGCAGAGTTGATTCACATTTTCAATGTGAGATGTAATACATACATGTAATACATTAGTCAGTCAACTATTTATTGAATTTATAAATTTTAAATTTTGCTCTTGGAAAAAATGTTTCCACTGAGCAATGCGTTTTTCAACACATACTAAATCTCAGAGTTGATTCACATTTTTCAATGTGAGATGCAATACATCAATCTAGGAAATTCATAATCCTAGATCCACTGTACAAAAAGTATGCGTTTCTCAACGCACTATAGAATTATAATATGAGAGTATGAAAATCTAGAAATCTCTGAGTTCATTCTCATTTTTCAATGTGAGATGTAATACATCAACTATTTAGTGAATTTATAAATTTGGAGTTTGCCTTTGGAAAAAATGATTCCACTGGGCAATGCGTTTTTCAACGCATACAAAATTGTTATTAATGAGTTCAAATCACATTTTCAATGTGACAAGTAATACGTGAATCATAGAGTTTACGCTCAGTTTACGCACCCAGGCAAAGTAGCGCTTCACATTGGCTACTGAGATAACATCACGCCTGAATAACACCGGCCCACAAATTTGATTGACAAGTGCTGAGAAGTCATGTGAAGCAGTGATCAGCACCAATTACGCGCATCAAAGTGGGTTTGTTTTAACATGTGAGTTATTATTTATTGGTCGCAAATTATAACTCACATGGTAAAACAAACACAGCCGGCTATTACCGCAGTGGCGAATTTCGCATTAGGCAAAATCACAGTGAGCAACACGGCTCCTGAATATATGTAGGTTAATTAAGTGGCGAATACGATCCCGCCCCACCAGCTACTCCTACCCATGGTTAACACGCGCAGACCTTAAAATGCGCATCTCAATTACCCATTCAAGCGGCTGCTCGGGTTGAAATTGATGAGATCTGGAACATATTAAATGCTCCACACCAGCCATGTCCGCCCCCCTCCCATATGGACACACACCCTTTCTGCCAACACCTCCTCAAAACAGGTCTGGAACAGATAAAATGCGTCTCCATCACCATCACGACCCTTCCCAGCTCCCTCGTTGTACGACTGTACGTGTGACGTGCAACGTACGTTTGACATATACAAACGTTTAACGTATTACGTACATTTAACAAACGTGGCCCTGTAAGCAACCTTTCTAAAAATTCTTTTTTCTTGTTTTTATCATCAAAACCAATTTATTTGGTTTGAAATGTGACATTATAACGACCACCAACTTGTCCTGAATGTACAAACATAATTTGAAGTGTGTACGTCTTCTGGTTAAAAAGCCTTTGTGACGCAAAAAAATCGCCTCTTCCTTTATATATATAGAATTACACTCCCAAAATAGCCAAAAATTGATGTTTGTAAGCCGTTGTGTAATAATTGTTCACTATGAAAACACAATTTTTAAAAGATGTACTCACACAGTTTAATCTTGACCTCGTTTTTAACATTGCAATTTAAGATAGTAGCGAATATCAAAGACCATTTCATTGCGTTATGGTACCCATTGTTAATTATAACATGGTCCTGTCATAAACATGTTTAATAAAGATACGCGTCATAATATAGTAGGCTTAGCACAAACGGAACAAAAACTCTACTGATTACATTCTAATAAAAAAATATGTATCATACCTGATGTCAAAGTTTGCATGCTCGATATTTCTGCAGTCTTTGTGAAATGCTCATTTTCGGTGTATCCGGTGCTCAGTGGACCGGAAAATAGTACGACAACCCGCATAACCGCATCTTGAACAAAGTCGTAAAACATAGTCCGTAAAGCACCACCAAATGCTATTTA
>JAGTTF010000197.1:1686268-1727195 GCA_019095985.1 Streblospio benedicti
TGTCATTTTGCCCTGTTGTTCCTGCCGTTTCAAGGCTGTGGTTTCTGCTTGGCGCATGTCCCATGCTGATAGGTGGGGTTTGGCATATCTGACAGAGCACAGTGGTAGGGGCGTGGGAGGAGACATACCTCTTTTCCATCAGTCAATCGACCTTGTCAGCTTCATCATCATAGAGCTGCTTGTCACGGAATATGTTTTTTCACAGTAGTGCGTAATAGGCTTGTTAATTTCAATGTTATTTTAGCGAAAATGGAATACTTTGATAACAAAACAATTTATGTTTTTTTTTATATTCCTGCCAGAGTAAAGACAAGAAAAGCAGAATGTGTTGCGCAAATAATGTAAAGTTTTCTAGAACAAAAACCCGGACATTTGTTTGTTTTTTTTGAAAATATGTCTTGTCAATTTTGGCGGCCATTTTGAAATTTTCGTAAAAAATCAACTTGGCTCATTGCAAAATGTCTGGGAATTTCCCCCGTTCATTCCTGAGACATAACAGAAGGTGATAAACATTAAAAAAAAACGACGTTTGTTGTCAAAATTTCTATTTTAATACAGAGCAGCCTTTAAACTTTATTTAAAACCACATCTGTACGTAAAGAGATTCATCGTCTTCACTAATTCTGAGTTATGTTATACACCTATGGATAACATTTGATAGATGATACCTTGCTGTGGCAAGATGGAGATTCCTTGGATTGTACATACACAGTTTATTACTACAAGTGCAACAATAAATACCGTTGTGCTATGATAGCATATGTGTTTCCCACTGCGTGTTGATACATTTTGAAGCTTCTCTCTCTCTCTCTCTCTCTCTCTCTCTCTCTCTCTCACACACACACTTCTTTTTAGCAAGAATATGTCTACCACGATAGACATAGCCGAAGACAGGTTCTACAACCCTAAGCGTCCATTTGACTGTATCACGTTGCCATTACAGGACTCGAACTCACGACCACAACGTTGTGAGACCAAAATGATACCACCATCTCAAACAGCTACGTCTATCGTTGCTAGAAATAGGCTTGCTGAAAAGATGTGCAAGAGAGAGAAGCTTGAAAATATTTGATGGTAGTTTCCGCCTGTGTGCCTACCATGTGTTTACCGTAGGAAGTCATCCATTCATTAGAGTTTCTCACAGACATGACAAAGCTGCCCTCGGCGCCGGGAGCCGAGGTAATGATACAACACACTGTGCTTATTACAATGTAATGGAGCTTCTAGCACCTACGCATTTTCAAAAAATAAGAGGATTCTCGAAAAATGGGGTGTATGCATTTTTCATAAACTTGTGATAGTATCAAATCCTTGGACAACAGGTGTTATTTTTGTGTTATTGTTTCGGACTGAGGTCAACTAGACATTTTTGTTGTTTATGAAACTGGTAAAGCTGTGGCCGGAAGATGTGAAAACTACATTGACAATATTCCTTGAATGAGTTCATAGTTTTGGTAATTATATAAATTTACTATTTTCGTCTCTCGCAACACAAAAATTACTAACCGTTTGACAGTTTCGTCTGCTTCTGCAGACATTTTCAAAAGCACTGACTGCATGTCAGGTCATGATTGACAGGTCAAAGAGAAAAACAAGATAGATTGGAGGAGGGTGTCAGTTCTGGACAGAGGTAGCGATGGAAGGACTAGAGCTATCAAGGAAGCAGTTCACATCCGGATGCACAGTCAGATCATGAACAGAGACGAGGGGGCCCACCAGCTTGCGAGAGTCTACGACCCAGTGCTTTGCCGCAGGCGGGGACGACGCCCGTCAATCATGATCTGACATGCGCAGTAGTGTTTTTGAAAATGTCTGCAAAAGCAGACGAAACTGTCAAACGGTTAGTAATTGTTGTGCTGTGAGAGATGAACATAGTAAATTTACACTGACAATAGTTCATCGATACACAATTTGCATATACCATAGAACATGTAATGTTTCAATTGTGTTATAACTAAATTTGCTTTTTTCAACATTGCATTGGAAAATAAAATGCACTTAAATTGACGATTTCTTATTCATGCAAGTGAGTTGAATCTGACAATGCTCCACTTAGGACCTTATTTGTCGCTCGTCCCAGCCACTTCACTCCTTTAAGACGTACATTTTGTATTTTGAGGCGACCTTTATTGATGGTTCCCAGGGGTATGATTAACTAGCATCGGGTGGGGTCTGAAAAAACTCAATTTGATTATTTTATGAGGGGCTCGCAAATCTGGGTGTGCTTATTGGGGAGATCCACACAATTGGTAGTACTTTAGGCGGGGTGTGTGTGTGAGTGTTTGTTTGTTTGTTTGTTTGTTTGTTTGTTTGTTTGTGTGTGTGTGTGTGTGTGTGTGTGTGTGTGTGTGTGTGTGTGTGTGTGTGTGTGTGTGTGTGTGTGTGTGTGTGTGTGTGTGTGTGTGTGCGTGTGTGTGTGTAAATTTCAAACTCATTTTAGGAAATGTAGTCTGTGTACAGATCATGCCATAAATGTACACTTGGCATGCACCTCCCTGTCTATAGTAAATGGTAACCCCCTTGCATGAAAACCTTTTTCAATTCAACAAGTGTGAGTCGCCAATCCCACTTCGTAACGAAAAACAACAAACTGACGACTGAAGACTCCCACCTCTAGGTGTCTCTGTCAGCAATTTTGAAAGTGGCAAGTTTTCCTGGTTAATGGCGTTATGTACAGTGTGAGTGTTTCCAGTCTGTCTCCACGCCTCTCTATTTGCGCCACTCCCGCCACTCAGTCTCCTCATACTCACGCTTTTCATCAATTTCCTCCCTAAAAGCACCTTTCAGTGGTGAATGCGGCCGCCGCTTCGCCCCACCCGCCTCGTGCATGTAGCGAGTTATAGGCTCGTAGGCCGGTATAGGCTGTCAGAGGCTGGTATAGGCCGGTATAGGGTGGTGATGTAGGCTGGTATAGGCTGTCAGAGGCTATTATAGGCTGGTGGTATAGGCTGGTATAGGCGGGTATAGACTGGTATAGGCTGGTATAGGCTGCTCGTGTATGCTGGAATAGGCCGGTATAGGTTGGTATGGGGTGGTAATAGCTGATATAGGCTGGTATATGCAGTAATAGGCTGGTAAAGGCTGGTATAGCGTGGTAAAGGCCGGTATAGCCTGATATATAGACAGTTCAAGGCTGTTAGAGGCTTGTATGGGGTGCTATAAGATGTTATAGGCTGTCATTGCTCTTGTTACAAATATTTGTAAAATGGACTTATGATGGATGCGATCTTGTTATACAGGCGATGTTAGTTAGTTTTCCTATTGTAAGACAATTAAAAATGAGAACCTGGCACATTGCATTTTCTATATAACACAGGGTCAGACACTTTCAAATATGAATCACCTGCGTCTACGGAGGGACAATTCGTGGCAGAACACCACAGGCGGTCTGACAGACGGGGACTGATAAGAGCATTCACCATGACGGGCGTGGTAACGTGCACGGGTGTGTGCTGGCAAATGAAACAAAACAGCCCAATTACCTTCTCAGAAAACCGGTGTTCCCCCGAGCCGTAATCGGCGCTCTCCGCGCCTCTAATATCAGCCTGTAACAGCGCACGAAACACGCCCAGCACACGGTATTAATTTTCACGTCAAAGGACACTTGCCTGAGGTGGGGAGATTATATGCTCGCTGCTCACTTTCATTTTGTGGTAAAGCCGCCACTTGTAGGTGGTGTAGTCGGAGCTTAATAGCTGGCTGTGCGCCGCTTTGAAGAGAGTGTATTATATGAGTGACAACATTAACAGCTGGGGGAATATGTAGTGTTGGCCGAGTGACTGTTTGTTTTGTGTTTTAGTGTGATGCACGTGCCAGTTTGGAGGGGGTCATGTAGGAAAAAAAATGTGATTTTTGGTGATTGGCCCTACATCTTGACTTTGAATTGGGAATCGCCTGTATTTAAGTGTGTAAAATGTGATGAAAATGTGATGCAATCTATTCAATTACAATTCCTGGGCATTGGTGAAAGACAAGGAAATTTATTGGTGACGGGTGATTTAGGAATAAAATGTTGGTGAATGGATGCTCATCAAGGCTATAAATAGTATGTTTCAGTCTATGTGGTTTTTTATGTGTACATATGTCTCTTTCCAACGTCATTTTCATTTCTTTGAAAATTCATATTTGAAGATGAACATCATTTCATTGTGAAATGTCATGATGCTATCACTGATTTGTGACCGTTATTAGGATTTTAGAAAGTACCCTATATATTGCAATCTGCAAATGTCTAAATCATTATTTTCAAACAGTAAAATCCAAAGAGTCATGGTGTCTAATACGAATTGGTATTTAGTGAACAGTTGATTATGATCATAACAATCGTAAATAAAAGCAACATTAACATTGATCGGCAACATAGGGGAGCAAGGTTTTCTGAATCCTTTGCTGAAAATATTGTAACATAATCTACGAATAAATGTCTTAAGTGTTGTCTGCTAGTCCATATTTTACAGAGAACATTGTTTTTGCATTACATTAAATAAACTAAAAGTCAACTGTAATAAAATTCAACAACTAGTTGCAACACCTTCCATGACAAGGCATTACGAGTAACTGAACGGAATCTTTTACAATATTAATGCTGCCTTTCTCCAACCACTGCTCCACATTTGTCTCTGCAGCTTTGATGCTGCTAAATCCGTCACTAATGAGACCGGAGGGCGGGGGTGGCGGGGGTGGGGGCATCAGCATATCTAACGCCTATATACGCAGTATAATATAGGGTGTGATCCACAGGTCATTTTATCCACAAAAACTAATTTCCAAAATCCGACCGCTCAGAAACCCCACTGTCGAAATGTTCAGCGGTAGTAGCACAATGTGAATTTGAACTTTTGGCACTGGTGCAAAGTTCAGCGGGATTAGATAGGTCTGGCCCACGGGTTATATTGTGAACATGGACATGTAAAGGCAGTGTGAATGATTAAGCTGTGCAACCGGTGATGGTGGTGGTAGTGGCGGGGGGGGGGGGGCAGACGGCGATGTCCGCACCCAGCAGGGGGAGACACTCTCTGAGGAGACACGGTATGGCCGGGGCTTCTCCTCTAGGGCACAGTGGAAGGTGACACTGGGTGTCAACAAGAAAATGTAGGGGGTGTCATTTGTTGGCACGCAGAGTGAGGGGGAGGCCGTGTAGGCAGATGTTAGATTAAGGGACTGGTTGAGTGGCTAAGAGCCCTGTTTTGGGGGTTGTGAGGCTGATTGTGGCGGTGAGAAGCTGGGTGTGGGCATGTGCGTCTGGGTGTGGGCATGTGTGTCTGGGTGTGGTGCTGAGGTTGTTGCTACATCAAGTTTGGATTAGCGTCAACTAGCATGTTTACCTTAATGTTAAAATATCACAACATAAAATATGTTTAGTCTACGTATACAATTCCTTAGTGCAGTGTGCAATAATTTAGTGTAAATATGACAAAACGTTGTTTCACTTTCACCACACCACCCACTGTGTTAAAGTTGCATGAGACAAAGCATTTAAAGTGCGTGCCAAAATATACACATACGCCCGTTTAAGTGGATTGGTAATGGCAGTAAAGTTCCCACACAAGTGATGAAAGTCGACAGGGCGGTGCGAAAGAGCCGTTTAAACATGTATACCTTTGCATTTGAAATGAGAGAGACACTACTAAAACACTCCGGGGGCCAGAACAGATAGTTTGCGATGCTCCCGGGTAATAAGTTTTGTTTAGGGGATGAGTGTGGTTTATGCAGCAGCTAAAGCGCTCCCACAGCGTGGTTATGGCCCCGGCAGCACATTACCAGGTCTGTGTCAAACGTACGTACGTTATACGTGAGATATGACGTCATAGTCTATTGACGTCATATCGAACGTTCTCGACTGTGTCAAACGTACGATCACGTGAGTCAAATGTATGGACCAAGCCTGTCTGCTTGAAAACATTGCTCCCTGGCTGGTCGAGTCTACTCCCTCTGGTGATTCATGAGTTTGTCTGGACTCACAAGTCATGTTGGTTCTTGTGGGGGGACAATAGGTATCTACATAATTAATGGGCATGTAGTAGTTCACACCCATAGCTATTGTCTGAATAGTGGTGTCCATCTAGGAATTGTAATAGCAAATAGTTTTGTAAATAGCTATGTAGGGGCCTAAATGTAAATGTGCTTTAATATCTACAGTCGCAATGAAGAGTTCTCCCCGTTTTCAGTGACTTTACATTTACACCAGGTCATTGGCATACTTATCACACTATTTCTTTCTCAACTCCCTGAGGAGCATACAGCACATTGCTACCGTAGCGCAGACGTGCTTATCTATCACATGATCGTTCACTCGCCTGTCCTTTACCTATTTACCAGTGTATAGGTGTCACGGAGCAGTGTGCAACCTGTTAGAGGCAAGTTTGTTCAACACCCACCACCAGACCCGACCGGGAATCGAACCCACGATCTTCTGGTCACGAGTCCAACTCCCTGTCCACTCGGCCACAGAAGCATTATGTCAAAGTGAACTGCTCTAGATCAGGACATGCTGTTTGTGTATCACCCAGTAGGCACATGAACAATGTAATATGATCACAGCGACACTTTGGACGATGAATGATTGAATCGAGGGACCCTGTCTATTCCCACTCTCTGAAATGTGTGTGTGCGTGTGTGTGTGTGTGTGTGTGTGTGTGTGTGTGTGTGTGTGTGTGTGTGTGTGTGTGTGTGTGTGTGTGTGTGTGTGTGTGTGTGTGTGTGTGTGTGTGTGTGTGTGTGTGTGTGTGTGTGTGTGTGTGTGTGTGTGTGTGTGTGTGTGTGTGTGTGTGTGTGTGTGTGTGTGTGTGTGTGTGTGTGTGTGTGTGTGTGTGAGACGAGAGAGAGAGTACGTGTGTGTGTGTGTGTGTGTGTGTGTGTGTGTGTGTGTGTGTGTGTGTGTGTGTGTGTGTGTGTGTGTGTGTGTGTGTGTGTGTGTGTGTGTGTGTGTGTGTGTGTGTATACAGTTTCTAACTGTAATCAAAATGAACACTCTTAATGCCATATGTCACCAGAGCGCTGATCCCATCACACGGGTAGACAGGCAAAATGGCACAATAACTACACACAATAACAAGAATTTATTGCCCAAACTGATACGTGAACGGAACACTGCGGCGTTGCTATGTAAATATTATGGAAGTGTAAAGTAAGGGTGTGTTGCTGTAAACTACAGTGTGTATATATACACACACTACATCGTACATTTATACAGATAATTTTTCATGTAAACGTTCATTTGATGCACACTGCAATCAAATTCTATAAAGTTATTTTCAACAGTTTGTTTTAATATTTCAGATACCAGCATAGATGCCAGCTTAAACAGCACACGTGAGTATTTCAATTACTTTTAAATACATTAATATCCCATAACTAAGTGTCAAGCTATACGAATCGAACCTAGAACATTCTGGTCAAGAGTCCAAGTCCACGTGTGGTGCGTACAGGTCGTCTGAAGCCTGACCGCTTTCTGGATTATGGATTACAGTGCAGTAAAAATGGGCGACATTCGTGACTGTCAGATTGAGGCTTAAATCACGTCTTGTAGTTATCATAGCTCTCTTGTAACAAACTGTATTAATTAAAAACAAAAAGAAAACTCAACCAACCTCGTGCAAACAAACTGCAACGCCAAGCGGAGCAAAAACGCACATGCTAAAAACGGCATCTAATTAGAATGGAAAAAAATACACACCTGTTTTCAAAGAATGACAGCCGAAAATTGAATTAGCACTGAGGAGGACACTACCTGACGTAGAATTTAAAGTTGTGAGAGCAATAGTTGAATCTTGACTATAAACCACCACATTCACATTCATCCATGAAATTCGGGACAGTCAGATTGAGACTTTTCCATGCACTATACCACTCTATAATCATGTTTTGTAGTCATCATAACTCTCTTGTTACAAACTGTATTAATTCAAACCAGCCAATATCGTGCGGGCAGAAATAAGCAGAGAAAAACGGCATCTAATTAGAATGCAAAAACAAAACACTTGTTTTCAAAGAATGACAGCCTAAAATGAATGAGCCGTGAGGACTCTCTGCACGCGGTGTATCGGGTGAGCCGGGAGGATGTGGAGCCCCCAATGACGGTAATTAACGCGCGTCCCTTCCTGCTGCCGCCGCCTGATGAACCCTAATGTCGCCTGTGCTTCCGATGCAAAACACAAGTCAACGGCGGAGATCTGATCTCAAACAGAAGAGCTTAAGTGGTTTGGTTGCCCCTTTTTTGTGTGTGTGTCGTGATAAGCGGTTGAGTTAAGTAGCGTGTGATCGGAGACCTGTTGGGGGCTGGCGTGTACACGTGATGTGAGTTGCGTGAGGCTGCTGCTTCCTTGGTTTGGTGGGCATTTAGGTAGTGTCAGGTGTCAATGTAAGCTTTTTTGCGAAGCGGACTTTCACTGCACACGGCGGTGGGGCGTGCTTCAAGGCTTCTCGTTGTGTTATGTAGAGGTACGAGCCCCAAACAGCGTCTGTTAGGCCCGTCCACACCGGATCTGATTTAAGGTCACACGGGGACTTGGATGCTGACGGGGGTTCGCCGTCAGAGAGTTAGGCAAACGGGTGGGCAACATAGGCGGATCCATGGGGGTGAAGGGCTCCCTTTTCCCACCAAAATGCTTCACGTTTATAGGGTTTTTGGCATGTCCACCATTGGTCGCGCCTACAGAACCCATGAAGTACGCGCCAACTGTTTTCTAAAATTCTGGATCTGTCCGTAAAAGTGCACGGATGTTCACTCAACATATGATACGGTAGCCTGAGTTAAGATTTGAATAAGTGCCCCTAATCCACGGGATTTGCGGGGTGATGGACTGCTGGTCCCTGTAGATGTGACCCCTACCTCTCAAATATGGTAAACTGCGTCCAAGCCCGCTATCCACACTTGTTTACAAGTAAACTACTACGTCACGAACGGCAAATAACGCAATAACGTAGGAAAGTGTGAACGAAGGACGTATCTACCTTTTGCCCACAGTCAATTAGTACTTAATTAACCTAACTACATGGGATGAATGCTGCAATTCACCCGTATTTAAGACTACTCTAGGTTTGCTCACATCATACTTAAAGTATCACAATAGATAAGAATTCCAACCTTTTACATAAATGCATCTTACAGTAATGTTGATGAATGATCAATTAAAAAAAACTCAATGTAGACAAACCTCATGCAGCTCAAAGGGAGCATGTAGTTTCATGGGGCCGTTTTATCTGCCAATACATATAAGGCCTTTGTTGACTGCTAATAAATTAGAAATCTAAAACCTTGGTCTCTTGGCTTCTCTGCTTCGATGAATGGTTTCTCAATCAATCATAGGCCCACATTGTATTTCACTCCCCGCAAATGAAACGCATTGTTTTTATTGAGCAATCATAACTTGATGCTGCACTTTGGTGTATTCGCGGTATTAATGAATCAGCACATTTAGGTTTCGGGGTGTGATTACAAAAGCGTGGCTCTGCAGTTAGCGTATGTTGATTCATTAGAACGCCGTTCAATGGTTTTCTAATCGACTAGAATTTCTTTAGGGAAACATGACTGTAATCATATACGTAATGACATGTGCCCTCGTTTTAGTAACACACGTGGGAGTCATGTGACGAATTACGTATACAATTGCATTTAATTAATAAACTAACATATCATTCTCTAATATAGCTTTTTAACAGTTGATTTTGCTTGTGCGGAGGGTGGAGGTGGGCAACCTGGGGATAATATGGGTTTCGCCCAACCCGTGCCATTTTTAGCAGGGGTTTGGGCTCAGAGACAGACATTCCTTTGGTTAGTTGGATCTACCAGCAATTACAGGTTTTTACCATATAATTCAAGGCGACTAAATGCTTTGACATATAGTAGTTTTAGTAGGCTTGAAGGGGTGCTTAAATCTTCAAACAAATTAACAAAGGATGCCATAATGGCTTCGCTTTTCATAGCCCCATGGGCCATAATAAATTGTAGAAATCTTTAAGAACAATATTTCCACTGTGTCTCATCCCCTACTTTACTAGCCTACTAACCTCTATCTCTTTCTTTATTGTTTTTTTATCTTGCCCTTTACTAATGTATTTTATCCCCCACTGTACATTTTGCTCGCATACAACCTATAAGCATCTATTAAAGATGGAAGGTTGCCAAAACTGAAAACTGAAAAAACTCTGCGTATCAGCATGTTTGCTCCATATGACTATCGAGAAAGGAAATGAACTGTAAATATTTCTGCGACAACACCGTCAAATCGTCATTGTGAGTTCCGGGTAAATCTAGACTAAATATTTAAAGGCCATTTTCAAGTATCATTTATCGTATGCCATGTGCCCAAAGTACCTTCCCAATAGGACTTTAAGTGAGGATTATGAATCTGTAATTTGATTTTAGTTAGCATGGAAATTGATATGGGCAAAAGACCGGTCTTTGTCAAAATTGAAGACGACCAATGACTGGGGCAAACTTGCAAACTTCACTATTATGAAGAATGCACGCCTCAAATAGATGTATTTACTTCATTTTCTAATGCTTATAAGTATGACAGCCATCAATGTTATGTGGAATACATAGTTTTAATGGAATTGCATTTTTAAAGGTGGAAATAAGTATTAAACGCGGAGAATGTGAATATTATTTTCATCACACTTGCAATGGATAAGGCATCGTCTATTGATACTGAATTTTACAAAACAAATATGATTTTGACTGAGCAATATCTTTAAATGCGATTGTAAATGGCCCTATAACACATAATGTAAGTCAATCTCGAAAGTAAAAAAAAAGAAGAAGAAAAGAGAGAAAGGAATAAAAAAAGGAGATACAGAAAGAAAAAGGGCGAGTACGCATCTTTTGTGCGCAACTAGGAAGTGAAGAATGGCCTACCCACGGCAATGCTCTATGCGCCCGCATGTCTGTCACTCCGTATTTACACTGAAGCGTAATCTGGGGACGGTGGCAATGTATCCCCACAGGGAGACGCGATAAGCCCCGGTCTTTGTTGTCCTTCATGGCTTCTTAATCAGACTGAATGCTTTCTTCAGAAGGGTAAGAAACTCTCCCAGCCGCTGGAGTGAAAGGCGATCTATATTATGCAACAAAGTGCGTTCGCCGCATTGGCTATACGTCTACTATAAAGGCAAATACGCAGAGATACACAATCGTGTGGGTCTCGTGGGTTTCCGTAGATTCTATAGAATGTTTCAATATTTGTATCATCATGCGCATATGTAATACATAATATGCCAATATAATGTATACATTTGAAACAGCTTATAGTCAACAGTGTCGACGTCGTATTTTTACTGGATTTAACGTAAGCCATTTCTGCGGAAGGCATAAGATGGGTATCATGAAAAGAACATGTCGTGTGTACGTTGTAATAAAATCTTTATGGTTTAAGGTTGATATTTCAAAGAAACCCCATACCTAGCCTCAATTGCACGCATGAGAGGTGTGTAATGGACAACTGTAGCGATATCGTATTGGAAAATCTAATACAGTGTGTCTGGGCGGGGGTCTTCAAGAGAGTCTCGTCGGCTCAAGCAGAAGCGTTTGTGTATGTCTCGTTTGCCAGTATATGCATCTGTGTTTGTATGTATTTGGACAATCTGCAGCATTTGACGATGAAGCTTTTTGTTTCAAATATGACACAGCAATTCAGAATTAGGAGCCATTAAGCTAATTGATATATGATATTTTGGTAGTTAAAGTGTGCCATGTTAGGTGCTTTCTCAATACATGTATTTTCACTATTACATGCAATGTTCTGTGGAAACAAGCCTAAAATTTGCTGCAACGTTGAAGGAAAAAGTGATAACCACACATATCCAATCTTGGCATTTCGCTAATAAAAGTGTGACTTGCAGAGAGCCATTTTTTCTGTTGCTTCTATACTGCTATAGATCCCATACTGTCATAGCATTTGAATCGTGCATATGCAGGTTTTATGAGTAATTCAGGCAATCCCTCAGACTAAAATACGCGACTCTTCATAAACTCCAATTCCAACATGATTCATGAATTCCCGCCGTAGCAATATTTCAATGGGGCTAATGCGCGTTCCAGGCATTGTTCCCTCGCGCCCCACACAATAAAACATGAGGCGATCATCACTTATGATGCAAATCTATAGTGTCAAGCGGCGTGAAGCATGGCCCACATGGATCATCGGCAAATCAGATTATTAGAAGGCCGAGTTCGTGAGAGGGATTGATGTGGCTCGGACCCATAGCACACATTTTTCTGGGCCCATCTCCAGAAACCGCCCCCTAAATGCATAGAGGGTAAGTCATGATGATATTAGGATGCAGCGTTTGTCATATAAACCCTTATGTATAGCGTTGCAGTTTAGTGGTCATGTGGTAACGATCCTCGTTTTGGTTTCAGCGTGACAGCTGTGTAGATCTAGGCCATCATTGCGTCGCACCGGTAACATTTGGAGGTGTTTGTTTTCGTTTATGCCAGGCATGGCGGGTTTATACAGAAGTGGGATAATGGAAAGTGCAAAAAAACTAGTGATGTGGGGAAAAAGAGGAATATAGCATTTTGTGGAAGTGGAACATAGGAAAACGCCAAAATTGTGGTATATGGGAACAAATTCCGAAAAATGAGGGATCTGGGAAATAAGGCAAAAAGATAAGGTATGTGGGATTCCTTGACCCTTATACCCCCCATATCACATCAAAGTCAAGGCAAATTAGATATCTGAAAGAATACCAAGGTGGATGTCAGGTGTCAATTAGGGTGCATGCAAAAGATTGCGTACCATGGCACCAGAAATGACACAGCAAGAGCAGAGCATCTACTCCATCCTCGGCCCTGGCCGCTGTGAAGCCGTCTGTGACGTAACGCGCCAGTGATAAAGGCTATCGCTGTGTGTCACGTGATCACTCATAGCCTGTTTGTGGCCGTCACAATCACAGCGGGTATAATGGCTCAGAAAAGCCACGCTAATAGGTCTTGTCACAGGCTAACAGCGTGGCCTTTTGTACATGTGGACGGGGCCTGAGGGGGGGGGGGGTTTATAAGGGGTCACGAAATCCCACATCACTATTTTCTGGCCTTAATTCCCGCATACCTAATTCTGCTGGCTTTTTCCCACATCCCACAATTGTTTTGGTGTTTTTCCCATATCCCACTTCTATCAATTCACGTATCCCTATTTTTGGCCTTTTCCCCCACATCCTTCTTCCTTACAAAGCCAACAAACCCACCCAGCAATAGTGGGTACAATTTTCGACTCCCTCTTTCTATGGCAAGCAATCTCCTACCACTGTATTGACAGGTTTTACAGCCCTAAGCTTCCTTGCTTAGGATAATGGTATCATCCTAGTCTCACAACCTTATGGCCGTGAGCTCCAGTCCAGCCAGGGCCACTTGATATCGTGAAATGGAAGATTACGGTTGAAAAACTATCTTCAGCTACGTCAATACAGTGGTAGGAGCTTGCATGTCATAGAAAAGAAAAAGATAAAAGAAGAAAACTATAGGGAGAGTACTATGACAAGATTAGAAAGCTTAACAACGCAAAAAGCTTGTCTTGAATTCCAGCTAAATAAGCTTAGTCTCGTTCTAATCTTCCTGACAAGGCAGCCGACGCCGTTGAGCATTTGTGCATGTCAAGAGCTTGTTGCACTGTGAATGTGTGTAATAGACGCTAAGAACACCCATTAAATTGCATGACACGACATTTCAACATTGTACTGAGGCAAAAAAAAATCAAATGTGCATCCTTTCCACGTGAACATCTCTAAAGTCAATACACTGGCCTCCGTAAGTTGGCATCATTGAATTTAGAATGCGACTAGATGCGGCTAACATCTTTGGTCTACAGTGCCATAAGTGCCACCAACTGGAAATTACGATTTTGCAAGTGCCAAGTTTGAGGTTTGTCTCAAGCCATTGTCTTATACCATGTCAAATACCTGGTTATCATTTGTCTACAGTCCAGTTGAAATAGTTGGAAAATGTACACGAACATGACAGGTATATGGAAAATAAAAAGCGAGAAAACAACCAAACAGTCATGCAAACGAAATGAAGGAAACCCAACGGGAGATAATAATTGTACTGACAAAGACAAAACGATATGTAAAAAAAGACGTAGAAAAAGGCATATGTTTGGCCAAAACAGAGTGCTTATAAATATTCATCTTAATTGTACTTGTGTGGGCCGCTAATCTACTGCAATAAGTAATAAGATGTTGATTGCTGAGGCAAAAAGGAAAATGTTATTACAATTCCTACACAAGTTTTCCTCCTGATGAAATTGTTGAGCTGGCAAATATTAGGCAATAAATTATGCCTTTTTTTCTTGACTGTAAAGACGTATTATTCAAAATTGCTCACGTGGCTTGCAGTGAAATGTTAGCGGTGTCTGTGAGTAAAAAGAAGGCCCACAAGAGGCAGTGATTTCTGTGAAATGATCCACGGTAAGCAAAGTAGGCGAACAGACGCTTTGTGCAAACAAGGTTTGCCCATAATATGTAAATGTAAGTGTAACTATAACATGGTTGGCATAATGTAAAGTGTATGACGTGGAAATACAGCGACTTATGGTAATTGGCCATTGGCAGTAACAGTGGGGTTTTTTATAGGTCGGGGGTGGGGGTGTCAATCGAAAGATCTTAAGGGTTCATGCCAGTAAAAGCTTGCGGAAACACATTTATTGGGATGAAGCTGCGTATGCCCACTACAACCAAGCCTGTCCGTCATGGAATCGTTTATTTGCACAACTTATACAAACACCAATAGAAGATCTTTGGCCCCAACTATTACATTCACAAAATTCTGTGAGTGCACAGATCTCCGCCACATGACCGTGCAGTATATAACTCGGTCCGATAATGAGCAATGTGCAATTGATTTGAGCGAGGTTTGTAAACTTAGCAACACCTACCTTTGCGGACACCTGTATAAGTCACCAGTTCGTCGAATGATGTTATTGTTGAAGGATTGCTCATAAATTAAACTGACCCCCCCCCAACCCCCAAATGAAAAAAAAAACAAAAACAAAACAACAAAACACCCCCACAAAAACAAAACATTCAAACAAACAAAAATACTGATGATTTGTCATTGCTGAATGCGTACATTACGACTGGCACTTTTTATTGGGATGTGTTTATATTCTTGTTCAAAAGACCACGTATATATACCTATGAAACATGATAGATATAATTCTATAATTCTGTTTTATATTGCACATACAAGGTAACCAGACAAGATTGATCGTCAAATAACATCAAAGATTTATGGCAATGCAATTCCCTTTTTGTGTGGAAATTGAATTTAGAAGAGAGCTAGCATGTGAAAGAAATGAAACAGACAGGTATATGTAGTCGTAATTGGTGATTTGCCCCCCGGATTGGCAGTAAAATGAGTACATGTTTGAAGTCTGGTGAGTGTTTCTCTTTCGGTGCCCATTTGTGATCGTTTTGGATGTGTATCGGTCCATTTCCCCACTTTCCTAAAGTAGAGTCTCTCTTATAAGACCACCCGGGGACTGGCTGGTGTCTATGAAAGCTGGGGACGGCCCCGGAAATGTTAGCCCCCTAACAGTGGTGAGAGGGGTGTGTAACCTCGATGAAAATCCATTCACCGACAGTTTCCGCCTAAATCACCAGTCACCGATACATTTTATTGTCTTTCACCAATCCCCAGGAATTGTAATTGGGTTGTATCACATGTTCATCATATTTCACTCACTTAAATACAGACAGTTCACAATTCAAGCTCAACATTTAGGGCAAATCACCAATCACATTCAGTAGAGTAGCTACTGTAACGCACACAACGCAGTGCGTACACATTGATTTATTGATTTTCTACCCTGAAATGATACACGGGGGAGGCATATACCCTACCCGATTCTCAAGTCTCATGAAAAATCCAGGGCCATTCTCACTAATTTTCTAACCATTCTCATTTCTCAAACATCAAACTCTATTCTCAAGTCTAAAAAAATTATAAGCAAATCTCAAATATTGATGGGTAAAGACATCGTCATATATCACGACTATATACGCAGTTGGTATGAACAAGGACTTTAAGGCAGTGTGCGTGATCAAGCCGTGAAAACCAACGATGGGGTAAATATCACTTTTCTTCTGTGTGCTATTTCACCTGGGATAATAAAATTGAAAAAAAAATACATCATACCACCCATGAGCGGTTCTTTTCAAGCTTCATGCCAGGCAGGTGTGTCATTTTTTCATGGGTACTATTGGTAATGGGTGAAGAAGAGGAATATCTTTAAATCTGACTTGCGATTCTGGCACAGGCTAATATGATGATTTGGATGTAAAGTAGTGCAAGACCCATTGGCAAAGTATTTAAGAGATTCTTTGACTGTGTTGCCAAGAGACCTACATACTGCATCAAGCAGTTGTTCTTGTGGTGGTGCAATGAATAGAATGATTCAACTTGAAATGTAAGGCTACTTTGAAGGTCTTTGCACATTTTGTTTTAAACCATTAATCATATTGATATTTTCCTGAAAGGCCACCAGAGAAGTAACAACAGGGCTAATACTTTCTTTGGTTTTTTGATGATATTGATGTTGTACCATCTGGCCCATTGGTAACATCTTTTTCTAATGCTCGTTGACTGCATTGGTTATTTGATCAAAGTATGTTAAAACATGTCTACAGTTGGCAAGAGCATCAGCCAGAGTAGGGGTTTCTACGTGGTCACCACTGAAGTGTATTCAACAATGTGCCTATCTCAATCAAGGCCAATGATCATCCTGACTGCACCCATTTGAGAGTCTCCAACATATAATGTATTGTGTTCTACGGCTAAACCTGCTGGTTGACCAAATTGTGATGTTCTTATCAACTCATCAGCGGATCCAATTGTTCCTGTACAAGCCCAGTCATTGATGGCACCATTCTCCTACACGTGCACCTTATGTACTTTGGGTTTTGAAAATGTGAGACGATCATTCATCAAAATTCCATAGAAAAAGACACATTAATGTAACTGGTGGTTAGTTAAGTAAAGTAAGATATTCTCATATTTGAATAAACAAATATATAAAAAAATGTAATTAAACTCATTCATAGTTTTCGCCAACAGATTGCCCCAAATGCAACAATTTTTACTCCAATTTTCAAACATTTTCTAGGAGGGAATTCCCCCCCCCCCCCAGACCCCTCCCCACACCCTGATGGGCTTCGTGCCTACGGCACTCGCTGCGGTGCCTTCGGCACCATTTTTTCAAAATGTAGTTGTGCATACACATCAGCAATATTCTGCCGACGCAACTGAAATTTTTACTACATGACCCCCTCAGTTGTGAAAAGGTAGATTTAGCTATAGATTCATGTACTGACTGTGCTGGTTATGTTTTGTATATGCTACATGCTTACATATTTGTATAATGTTTTAAGCAAAATAAATTCATAAATGAACGTTATTCATTCAACCATTTGAGCGACAGCTTGTGCAAATAGACTTTGAGAGTGAACTGTAGGCCTACGTCTCAAAAACACCTGACGGTGTGTAGGGAGACAATATAATATTGCAGTGAGTATAACACTATAACTTTCATCATACAATAATGCACAAATCCACAAATGCTTGGGTTATCATCGATCATGTTCTGTTACTGACATATCGACTTTCACAGAATACTTGCGTAGCCCTGATATGAAAGCATTGCACATGGGCTTACTTACCAATTGCAGATGAAAACCGTCATTTTGACGTTAATCTAGACAGAATTGAATATTTGTTATTTACTGAAATATTTTTGGATTGAACATATTATTTTGACTGGAAAAAAAATGACTCCAGTTGTCCATTGAGTCTGGCGTCAAGCAAATCAAAGTTAATTATCCCACTTTTTGTAACCTGCAGGTTCTCACACATAACAGTTGAAGCTGACCTTAAAGTTAATTACCTCAGTCTAGCTAATAAGTTGCTTTGAAGTAGCAGGTGGTCTAACTAATGTTTTGACCAGCCTTTCAGTAAGCTATGGTTTACTATGCTGCTATTTCGAACTTTGTGCTCACTCTTGGAATAGGCAAAGCTATTGTAGGCAGAAATGCTTTTGTCTCATAACATAACATCTGTGGATAATAATACTGTACAAAAGTAAAAGAATGATATGAAGACTGTATGGATGCCCCAGCTACATTTGAAAATGAAATTGAAACCTGGGTGGACGCAATTATCGATAATCCATCTTTGGTAGAGGCAAAGACCATTGGACAAGCATTGGATCATACAAAGGTGTATTTTTCTAACATTTATAATGCTCTAAAAAATTTAGTGACAATGCAACATCAACAAAGCCGTCTCCTATTCTGGCAAATCTGTCAAGAATCATTATTGCATATATCGGCCTTTACAGTTAACACTCTAGATCTCTCTAAAGCATTTCTACTCTACATTTCATACAACTACATGTCCATTACCCCCACCCACCCCCTTCCACCTCAAACCTTTACACAATCACCTCGACTTTCCGGCAATCGGTGCCTCACTATGTAGGTCAAACGTCTGACGTGTTGAAGCAGCACTGAAATGGTCCATCCATCATCTACATTCGTCAAACGAATTTGTCTGGGAGATTCATCATATTGCCAAAAGTGTCTTTTCGCGGAATAGAAAAATGAAGCAATGTTGGTGTCTTTGTGTCGACGAGACCTTTAATATAAATGTCCACTTTTTGAGTGAGACTTGAAAGTTTCTTCTTTTCTGCCACATGTTTAGTGCATGGGTCGCAATAATCTGTGCCAATTCAACATATAGGCCACTATAGTTTACGTGCTTCCTTGATAGCTTGGTTGCTAGCTTTCTCCCATGCTACCCAGATTTTGTGATTAGCTGGCTAGCTAGCTGCCTTGTATTGCTAGCTTTCTTCCCATCCGGGCTTTCATATACTAGATTGTTTCCAGTCTAGCTTCTTTATACTCGCTAGCTTGCTTCCTTCAGTCCCTGCTTCTTTGCTAACTAGTTTGATTGTTTGGTTGCTTATCTTGGTTGCGTGATAAATTGACCTAGCATTTGCTGATTTGCTAATTTCAATGTTAGTTTGCTGCTAGCTAGCTTCCATGCACAGTATATGACGGCTAGGACCAACATATATCTAACCCCTGACTATGTTGACTTTGCTTTGTCAGTATAGAACATTGCTGTGTATAATTATAGGTCATGAGCATTCCATCACCTTTGCTGCAGTTTAAACTGAAATGGCAATTTGTATTGTGCAGCTGGTGTCTGCACAAAAGGCCTCACCTGTAGAGCCGAGGTTGTTGTTGCATCCAGTGAGCGCCTCATCCATCCTAATGGAGGCCACAAGTGGTGTACAGAGGGCGCTCAGTGCTCGTTGTGTGCCGCCACCGCCAGGGTGGGTGATTGAGCGGTCAGCCCGCCAGAACTGACCGCCGGACCTTGTGGGGGACACCGAACTAACACCTCATTAACAGCAACAGACCGCGCAACAATGATCTATGAACCCAAGCTATCGTATATATAGTGACAAGGATGACAATGGTCTAGTATGAAGATGTAAAGTGGATTGAACATACGGACAGTAGACTATAATACTCATAGTTTCACATTTATATAGCAGATCCTATTCTTAAGAACAACAGTTGCAGAACTAGATGTGTGCTGTCAGTATGTGATAAGTTAGTAAGTAAAATGGAAAACGTCACTTTTTGATCGCTGGTCACATCATGTTAACCTTTTCTAGAAAGGAATTGGGATTGATCATTTTCCGGCCTGTACCAATTGCGGACACATTGAAGGCCGGAAATGCTCCTGGTAGATATGACGCGTGTGCCAAAGGGTAAGGTCAATGCAGGCAATATTTCCACACGCAATTCTCATTTTCAATGCTGGTGCAAACCTACCCATGAATGCGGTTTGGTTCATACAGGGAACTAGTTGAAGAAACTGGCATGTGTATGAAGAAGTTATGCATAGGGGGTACCTGTTACCCTTCACAATAGTAAGCAAGTTCCCCTCAACGTGGTCATTACTTGGTTATGTGTTAATCCCGTTGGAAGTTCTACTGTACGTAGCAATCACTACAAAATGAGGTGATGTGATGAATGTACACCTGATAAAGCAGGATGTAATGAGAAAGTGAAGAGATAGGTCAAACCAGAGCCTTAATCAGGGGCTTATCAGCCCACGTTATCACAGCATGTTCCACAGTAACAGTGGTGTGCCAATAGGACCTGCTGATAATGGTACAGTAATCAATATTGTGGTTATGCCATGTAACCATTCTTTATAGAGACATTGTATACGGATTAACAAAGTAAAATACATGTAAGCAAGTACAAAATGAAAAGAAAGCAAAACAGAGGCCTTTATGGGAAATTCGATTGCAATGTGAAAACAAAATACACTTTGGGCGCCTCCAAGTGGTCTCTAAATGTAGATTTGTAGAACACTCTTAATGAACATTTGGGACCGCCCAAAATGGTCTTTTTGGACTTTACTGATTAAATACGTACCCCCTAGGTTTTAACAGGGATTTTGTGGGCTATCAATACTTAATGGAATTTGAAAATCTAATGTATTCCATTAAATCATGCACAATCCACAGAAATCTTGCATAATCTTCTCAAATTGGTTTCGATGAGAAAAGCTTGTTTTGAGAACATTGCTATCCAGATTCAGTCTAATATGAGCCAGATATGGCTTCAATAAAATAGCATTAGCAGAAGCGAATTCCTCTAAAAGATCATCGTGGTCTGTATGCTACAAACAATAATAATTAAAGCAAATACAGTAAACTGGAGAACATTTATCCATTTTGAAAATAAACAGTCCGTAATATGTGCCCATAATAATTGTATGAGCTGATATCACCAAAATACCGGGACTACAACTGTCCAGTCATTGCATGGATTCACCCCTTTATGTATGTTAGAAGTGGTCTTTGAATTGCTCTCTATAGTTCAACTGTAAGGTGTGCTGTCAACGAGCATAATCTATCCAGGATGGTAGATCAAAAAGATAAAGACACACCAGCTAAGGCGATGGCCCCAAGTAGTGTCCATAGAGAGCTCTAGGTGGTAGCTTTATGGAAGTTAGAAGTGTTTTTATGAAGCCTTGGAAAGGTTGGTCTGATTGCTCAGTGCCCATAATACTATACTAATATGAAAACCAATTGTGGTGGGCAGATGCCCCACGTCTGTAACACAGTAAAGTAGAGTTTCCAATTAAGACCAGCTCTATACAGAGCACACCATAAAGCATCCCATGTTTTCATAGAAAGACCTCTTCTTACTACACTGTACATAATGAGACCACATGATAGTCTTTGGGGGGTTGGGGGACAACAGTTCGTCCGGGTGACCTTTTACGGTTCGCAGCTTTATAGTGATGGGGGGGGGGCAACAGTTCATGGATGATGGTATCGGTTCGCAGCTTAAATACCAGGATGATGGTATCAATTTTATTCACAGGTTTTAACATGATAAATTCATGGATAATGGTAAATCAAATAGATTCACCACATTTTCTTTCACTAAATCAGGATTTGTAACAAATAGATTGCATCATTTTATCCATGGGATTAAATCATCTTCACCCTTGTAATGACAGATCAACCAGTCACCAATAATAGTTCTCAATCACATTGCAAACACACTTAAATAAAGACAGTTTGCATCAACAGGGGGCAACAATCGTAACAGTCACCATCTGGAGGCAGATCACCAGTCATAAATAATTTTTAAGGAATGAATAAGGGGTACCTTTTGAAATAAGGGGCAATTTTTGTTAAATCAAAAAGTTTTAGAGATGACCAATCACCCCTTGTAATGAGCAGATCACCAGACACCAATAATAGATTCCGTCACATTGCAAACACTTAAATAAAGACAGTTCACAATTCACAATTCACGATCAATATCTAGGGCATATCACCCATAACAATTTTGCTATATGCCCCCTCTACAAGCACAAACGTTGCTGCCCCCCACGCCCCACCCGCCGGTGATCTGTCACCTCGCCCCCGTCATGTCGCCCCGTCGTCGCCGCCATCGCTCATCGTTACTCGTCAAACCGGAACCTGCGCGCCGCCGTGATCTGATTAATATCCAATGTCAGGCTGATTCCGTAACCGTCCGGTACGCTCAATCAACATGGCCTCTCTGTACAGAGCAGCTGGCCTTGGCTGGTCTTAATGGAGAGGTGATGTTTATAGAGGTTCACATTATAAAGGCTTAGCACCTAAAAAATGTTAGAGGTGGTTTCTGAAGCTGTGGTCTTAATATACAATGGTTAGATTTAGTGTTTGCCTCCGAAACGACCAGATGAAATTGTTAAGATGCAGGCTTGTATTGTTACAGGGCCCAAGAATAATGGAGTCCAAAATAAGTGTTGCGTCCCTAAATATCATTTTAAGGCTTTAAAGAAATTGTCTATTCAAGTTTGTATATGATGTCTGTATCTGGAATACACATGGCAGTATTTCGTGCACATAGACAAGAATTTTTACTTACGGGTTGCACTGGCTGCATCACCCTGTAGCTGTTAGCTGATGTAAACGTCTCTATGAAGCTCGTCTCTATGAACCTGGTGATGCCACAGGCAGGTACATATCCGGGCGGGGGCGGATCTCAGCTCCCCTTCCCACCAAAATACTTCATTTTTATAGGGTTTGTGACATGTCCGTCATCGATAGCGTGTATAAAATCCATTAAATCCCTCAAATGCTCCACCCACCACTTTTCTAAAAACTTGAATATGCCATTGTAGTGAGGATGACGATATAACACACCTGAGCCCAAACTAGCCGGTCATCAGGATATTATAGGCTCATCATTGTAGATTGTGACAATTGGCAATCTGTATAGAGGAGCTATCTCTAGACTGCAGCATTAGCCAATAACTGCAGATGATGGGCACCATATAAGTACATAGTGTCTATTATGTCGTACTAGAAGGTCTATTGCATGCAAATGGATGCTTTTAGACAATGACAATAGCCTCCGTATGTCCCAAATAAACAGACATTCTTCCAAATGTACATTTAGACAATGCTAATGACTTTGGATTGTCAATGTTGAATATGAGACCACCACAGAGCAACTACTCTGTCAAACTGCTGACATGGCGTTCATGATTACCAGCAAAACAGTTGAACGTTAGAGTGCGCACCATCATGTCGATCCTGCTATGGCACACGAATATACCCCCCACCTCCACAGGCACAGACACACACACTCACACTTGCACACACACGCACTCACACACACTCACTCACACACGCACATGCACACACACACACACACACACACACACACACACACACACACACACACACACACACACACACACACACACACACACACACACACACACACACACACACACACACACACACACTCACACACACACACACACACACACACGCACGCACGCACACACACACACACACACACACACACACACACACACACACACACACACATAGTTCCCTGAATATTGTGATCTCTTCCAGAGATAGAGAGAGAGCTAGAGTCCACTTATACCCCTAATTATACGGGTTACGTGTCGGGCGCAGGTGGATTAGGGAGATGAGTCTGGGTGGGGATATACGAGGGGCGTCTGTGTGCTTATTGCCCGCTAATGTTTGTCTTATGGAGGGACATGGGGAGTTTATGGTTATGGGGGGATATGTCTCCCCTGATGGTAATGGTCCAGGATACGAGATATAATGTTGTTTCAAATGAAATGCGTAGATAATTTGCATTCATAGATTTCATACTTTGAAGATGAGATTTACGTTTTGTTAGGGAATTGGTTAACACCAGGACAGCTATAGACACAATGGTAGTTGTATTGATTGTTGTGTGATTCCAGGTTTGGCCACAAAGCAAAAAGTATGTGATGAATGACGAAAATAAGAGAGTTGAGCTCAAACTATTTGCCATTCATACATTGTGTCAAATTGCAAAATGTAGGTAGTACGTCAACCTTCACTCTGCAACCTACAATATTTCCAATGACTATTCATAAACATAGCCAGATTCAGGAGGAGGGAGGTGCAGATGGCATGCCCCACCCCACCCTTTTCTACGAAAATACCTCTTTCTTCATAGGGTTTGATGGGCAGATTCAGGGGCTGCAGGGTCGCACATACTCCTTTTACCACCAACATATTTCATTTCCATAAGCTTTTTGAAATATCCATCATCGATCGCGCATACAAAAACACATGAAATCCCTCAACTGCAACTTTTTTTAAAAACCTGATCTACCACTGATACCCCTTGTTCTAGTCGCCCAACACAATGTTTACCCACCACACGATTTCCTGGCTGGGAGAAATCGAGTGTGACCATTTCACGGCCCGTCCACCAGTGCCGGGAGGATCGCTCAGTTTGGTGGCGTTTGATTGCGTATAACATTCAGCGGGGCGGCGAGGCGGACAGGATTGACGCACGGATTAGCCGCCGGAAGCGATTAGCCGAGGGATTAAGCGAGCCGGGGTGAGGGTCATTTGCTTCTCTGCTGTCTTTGACGGGTCTTAATTGGATTACTTCAATTTTATCTGGAAACGAGTTTTTCCAATGTTTGTTGTTGTTTTTTGCAATGGAAGATCGATATTTGCCCTTACGGAAAAGAGTGTGTGTGTGTGTGGGGGGGGTGACTTCTGACCTGACATGACAATGCGTCATATATACATGTGTGTTTTGTTCTGATTGACATCATCCCGAAGTTGTGGAATAAAATCTGACTTGTCAACAATTCCTCTTATCTAGATATATATTGAACCGCATAATTGACAAATCAATACACAGCCATGAAATCCGAAACTTGATAGTTGATATTAGTTATATATTTTGCCCTTTTTTGGCAAACTCTTTGCCCAAAAACGTAGTTTACTGGACGCCGAGCTACCAGAGCAATCAAAAATTGAATTTGATTTGATTTGATGTTATTTAAGCTGATCACACTTGATATATAATGCTAAATAGACTGGCTAACATCGGTAGTTGTATTAGTACTGAATAATGGTCACACTGCCATATGAAACACATAGACTTTTCGTGTGCCTGCAAATATAGATTGTAAGTGAGTTATAATGCATTATTTTCCTTGATGTTACATTAATTGAGGTGGAACGATATATTGTATGACATCAAAACCTATCCATAACGGCCTCACCATAAGCTTGTTGTTCATTACATTTTTTAACCAATGAAATTCAATTTTGTAGGTCCCCCTGTTCAGAAGACTTGCCCTTAGAGGGCTAAATGATTACTATAGCCGTGGAATGCTGTAGTAGTTTCATACAATATTGGTGGAAATACTTAAATTGTAATTGTATAGGACTGTATCAGCTTCTGTCAATAACTTGATTTATGAAGTATTTTTTCCAGAAAAAAATGAAGATTATGTTTTCATTGTTATTTAGGGAGCATTCACAATTGACGTCAACCCCAAGTGGACGATTGATATTTGTCGTTACGGAAGTGAGGGGTAGGGGATTTGGCAGAGGTGGGGTGGGGTGACCTCTGAATGGTGATCTGACATGACAATGCGTAAAATGGACATAAGAGAATGCACTCATTATTCAACCATACCAGTTGACATCAAACACAGTATTACCGCAAATTAAGACCAACTCTAAAGATTGCAAGTTTTGTGTCATAAAAATACAGGACAATCTGACGTTGCTGACATCTGGTCTTTCCCCAGTTGCCTTCATATTCTTACGATATTCATTTCACTTTTAATGACACCTCCCTATGAGTACACTATTTTCCACTAATGCCTCTAAACACACATTATGCATGAGCAAATCTGTACAATACAGCAATGCATTCTCGTCTATTGGGTATACTTGACAATTCAGGCAAATTGGTAAAGCGTCTTCAGTGCGAAGTTTTTCTGTGCTGCACTTGTTGTTTTTTCAAATTAGTGTTCTTCACAAGTCTTAAAGAAAATAAATGAGGAGGGAAAAAAAGAAGCCAACTAACTAGTCTGGGTCAACATTGTCTCCATATTTAACAACCTGGATGTGTGAACTCTGTCTGAGAGCCTCCGCAATGCACTTACTTTAAAAAATGAATTCCACGGGAAGCGAAGGACTCTTGCTTGTGTTATTTGTTTTAAATGGACTAACAAATTTCAGTTGGCATTACATACGCGGGCAAGGGTTTTAATGCAAAGTTCAATAACACCAGAATCATCTCCAGTCTGGTGGATTTAGTTGGCTTCACTTGATTTAGGCCACAGACCATCAGCTTATCTACATACAAAACCTATATACACCGTAATATAAATGAACAGCCTGGACAAATGATAACCACCATGAACTGACTTGCCTTTATTGCACAACCATGGCACCAAGGGCTGAGAGTTCACACCAATCTTTCACCATTAAAATTTTCATTTCGCGGGATAATCGGCAATAAGTATAGATCATGAGGTGTAATTTCTGGCTGAACGTCATATAGAAACCCATTGATTCTGGCTGGGGTCCTCTTTCCCGTCCGCACACGGTAGAGGGCTATCGGTCACTTTGTTCATTGGGGTTGTATTTGTGGTATCATCTTTATTGCACATTCATCACTTTGGCAAATAACACGGTGGCCACAAATATCTCAGTTTGAATTTATTTTTTGGTCTTTCCCTGAATTATTATAGTCTTTCCTGATACTTCAAGAGTATCCACGGAGAAGGAAAGCGTTGATTCAAAGTTTTACTAGTGGCATCAATACAATTTTACTCAACAACAACAACAACAAACACATCATCAATTTTCAAGCCATGATCACCCACATGGCCTTTACACGTCCATGTTCATATCTATATACTTTGCATATAGCCGTGAGATATGGCGAGATCATAAACATTGTCACACCAATATTGCATATTTGTTTCGAAACAAAAACACCTTATAAACTTTTATTAGCATACTTTTTAAGTACACGTAACCTTTGTCATCAAATTATTTCTTTCAAATTCTGTAGAATTCAAATTAAAGAAAATCCTCAAGTTTTCAAATTTTTATTTAAAAATATATATAGACATTATCTTTAGTCAAAGAGTTATTGAATATATTTCGTGTCATGGACACGTCCTCAGTAACGAAACAATTATTACAAGCAATAAGTACAACCATGATGGTACTATAATGTACGAATACATCCATCAACATTTCCAAACAATGCTTGAATTCTCTATGAAATTTGACCTAAAACCAAAGATCCCTGCCTGTTTACCGCGGGCCATCAGACTGACATGACACTGTGTACATATTGTGGTCAAACTGCCACACTACCACCCTCTACCCCAATAAAACACCGTTTATTTGACATGCTCTTTTTAATCCTGGAGCAGAAAAACCACCAGGGTCATTGCCCCCTCTCTGTCCAGATGGTGACAAATGACACAGCATCGCTGCCAGAGACTCTATTTATGAGGGTGCAATCTGTCATCCTGCGCCAACTATTATGACAGATACATACACAATGCAGCAGACACAACGTCCCCATTAAGCACTGCATATAAGACACAATGTTCGCATGTGGGGAGAGGTCACTGACTTTGTGTGACAGAAGTAGACCTGTAATAGCCTGGATCAGATGAGCAAAGAGACAGCTAATGTGTAAAACAGGAGGTGATAAAGGATAAATGGTAATAATACCTTGTCTGTGTGGTTTGTATAGTACTGGATGTGAACGTATATGCAGTACAGCAGTGTAAAGCACAAACCTGACACAGCACACAGAGATTTACACTTAATAAGCCACTGTGCTGTTGGGTAATGTCATGGTTTCTTAATGCCATGTACACTACAAAGGTTGAATTCAAGCCTAATTGAATTACGGCTTCATAGTTGTTTTTGTTGTAAAAAGCACTCCCATTCAGAGAGGAGGAACAATGCGACCTGAGGAATTGTGTTTAGAATGTGTGAGGCAAATGCGATGCTGGTGGCAGTAACATGAACATGAGGTTATATATGGGGGTTGTAAAGTCAAAGCTTTATTCTCCCCTCTCTCTCTTTTCTATGGAAAGCAAGATAGAGAGAAGAATATAATTGTATCCACAAGCAAACTTGTGAAACTCACATCAGAAAAGTGAGAGCGCAACAGGAGCTATTTTCAGCTGGCCAATTAGCCGGGTACATCCGTATAAATAGCATGTTTATCGAGTGTCGCTACTTGCTAACTAGACAGTGCCGTACGATTAATGTCAGACTATTCTGGAGATGACCAACTATGTATTTATGGACCATATTTAGACCCTAATGAATCCTTAACAAAGTAGAGCCACTAGTTGCCGACGTCACGTGATCTCAATAGGAGACGGTTTTAGAATGGAGGTTTGCGATGGAAAATGTGCAAATGGTTAGAACAACTTAAAATGGTCTTATTAAAGAGGTGATCTAAGCATCTGACAACTTAAGGCTGGCCAGGAATGTGTCAGGACCCAACACATTTATCGGTAATCAGCACTGCAGTTTGAACTGTCAATATATTCCTTATTATATCTCTGTATATGACAAATGATAAATTAAAAATTAGTTCATACAACACATAAAACACATAAAATACATACACTATTTACAATATATCATGCAAATATGTAAGTCATTTGATAAACAAAACATCTAACCAATCTAAGTTCATTGGATTTTTATAAATGAAAAAGTCACTACAAATACTACATTTGACTAGAATATTATCGCTTTTAAGTAAACGTTCTTGGAAGCTAAAAACAACCTTTCTATATTATTCATTGAAACTAGCTACTCCATACTTTACATCAAATTGTGATACACTACATCGTCTGTCAATATGCATGGGTGATCTAAAACTATTATTGTATGCAACCTGTAGTTTCAGCTAGGATCCCTTCTTAAAATTACACCATAAGTGACTACAATAGAAGGAAGTACAAAAAAGTTAAAAAGCCTAATCTTAACTTTGTCAGTGAATTTCCTAAATTTGCTTCCAATCAAATTTCCTCTACTATATAGAATCTCCTTTTTACAATAATCAATGAAGAGCTATAAAGACAATACAATTGTATTGTTTGAGTAAAAAAGTAATTTATGTATTAAAGCTCTTAAATTTGCAAAAGCTTGAAACCTCTATCACGTAGGTTTAAAATCAATGGGGTGATGTGTTATGCTGGTGTAAGCTGTCGCAAGTTATGGCTGCTTTAGTGGAGAGGGAGTCATTTGGAAGAGCAATAAAATGCTAATTGCATATTGCTGGCATACAACATACGCCCCAAGAGACACGACGATAGTGTAAAACACTCTAATTGTATTTGCCTAAATATGCATTTCCTACTTGTTGATGAAATTGAATTTAGCATCAATAGAAAGAAAGGATGCTGCAATTGACAAATGATCATTTGCAAGATTTTATTAGATTGCGCGAAGGCAGAGGAAGGAAGTTTAGTTTTTATGTTATTTGCTACAGTCTCATAACTGGGTACAAAACAGCGTAAACGGTGGTGGCAACGTGGAAAATCGGTGTGGATGAGGAAGAGATTTTGAAACAGGTGGTCAGGAGTGAAGAGGTGTCATGTAAAAACGTGTATAAACAGACGGTAATTGCTAGAAGCTGCCTAATGCAACACAAAGTGCAAGCACCCTCAAAACATACAGAGGTTAAACTGCTTTTCATCATTTTATTTTCACGACATTGTCAACGATTGTGGCCATTTTGAAAGTGATGATGTTCACCAGATCTATATTCATGAAGAGAATCCAGTGAGGTGTCTAATTTGATAGTCTCTATAAGGTGATCACCCATAATGATAAGCCCATTATTTTCACAATTGGTCACCAAGAACCTCCTTTATCATTCTTGGAATGGATCAGAAAGTTTGGGTTCATAACAATTAAACAGTCGGTTGTTTTCTTCGAAAGGTCGGACATAGGTTAAGGCAAATCGAAAAACAGTAGTCATATACAGCTAAAGCTGGTGCTGGGACTAACAAGAACTTTCCACTACCAGATCCAGTTTTCCAGAAACTTGGTTTCATGGATTGGTTACAAGCGAAAGCTCTCAGACATACCCACAAAGCCATGAGCATTATTGTTTTAGGTGAAATATGGTGTGAGGCTCCGTAGACCTGCCTAAGATGCTAAATGTTCTCCATATTTTGTGTGAGCGTCTTGCTGGCTTTGAACAAAAGCAGTTGTAATGTGCTTTACATGCTACCTTAATCTCTATGAGCTGAGTTATGTAGATTCATCCATCCAGGTTCGTTTAGTTGATCTCTATGAGCTGCCTTACATTGTAGTTCACCCCATTATGAAGTATAAAACACCGAAGTTTGTTCATCCTGTTATGATAAACATGATAAACATGATTATGAGAGACATGATACACTGAATTATAGATTTAGGAGAATTTCAGGGAAACTATACATTATACTAATTTGCACGAAGGGACCTGCTTGTGTAGGTGTTATACATTTTCCTCAAACAATAGCAGCTGCAGGATATTATCATTTCATATGAAGTGTGCATAAAATTACATTATTAATAGACATGCACGTTACGACTGGTAGTGATGGCTACCGTTGTGCCCCTCAGCAAAAAACTGAAAGTGCAACATTCCCTGCTGTATAGAGCTTCTCCAATTTGGTTCAGTCCATTACACGTGCAGCAAGTAAACAACAGGTGCTCCCCACGTGATCGCGCATGCGCAAAACAACCACTACAGGCGTGGTCTCGTCTGATGTTGAGTGTGCGCAGTTCGCTACGTGCGTGTAAGTCTTTTGTCCCAGAGTTGAATGGTGCAAGTCTGGTGGATAAAGTGACATACGTTTATAAGTGGCTATTAGGATGGTATTTTTTGGGGACCAGTGTTGTGTAGAGAGGTGGGTACGAGTGTTCGGCATTTGACGTTTGTTTATAGGGGGTGGTCTTAATTACATTTTAATGTAAGTGGCATATTTTGAATACATAATTTTTAGGAGTTTGGCATTTGACTACGGTCTCTAGAACTATACATTTACCAAATTACCTAGAATGGGTCTCTAGAACTATGATTTATAACTATATATGGGTTAATTTTTATACCACTATGTATATTTGATAATTACATAGGTCATGCACAAACCCAATAAAGGTCCAACCCAGAATGTGAGCCTGTGACTAATGAAAGCTGCCTAAAGAGAAAACCAAAAAACCTATTGAGTGTACTGAGGTGAATCCAATGAAATCGTTTCTGGTGTTTCACGATTTGAAAGGCTTTAATTTGTCAGCTTCAGCATAATTCATGGATAATCAGTACGGCGATTCGGCGGGCGTTTATACGTGTCTGGGGGCTCGTTCTGGGTCCGTTATGGATGGCGCACGCCAGAGAAACATAGTCAGCAAATCGCGGTGTCTGGAGTGAAAAATCAAAATTGGATTGGGCTGGCAGCTTGTGATTCCAAGTATGAGGGAATGTGAGTGATTTCATTGCTTTCTTGGTGTGTGTTGATAGGAGGCAGTCTGTTACTCGGCAGGTATAGCTCTGTTTGGTTTCAGTTTATGATCTGTGTTTAGACATCATTGCGCATGCGTCAATATGAGTTGTCGATTCTTGCAACATTTGTTTTTCACGCATAAATGTAACTTATCATTGCTGTTCAAATGGGAGTGTAGGACTATTACTGGTCTTTTTGGTTTGCAAACTTGTATATCCATGGTGAATTGATAACTAGTTGACAATATCATGTTCAGTAATGTGCTAGATACAACATGTAGCCATGTAGTGTAACAGGTTGAATGTCTAATCGTGTGTGTGTGCGTGTGTGTGTGTGTGTGTGCGTGCGTGTGCATGCGAGCGGAACAATTTGCAATAAGCTTGTTTGTTTCATAATGAACCTCAAAGTACTCTCTTTCGAATTTAATGTATGCAATTCCCATATCACCCTCACCTCTCTCTACCCCCCCCCCTCACTACTCTTGTGCAACAACTTGTCTTCGGAATGAGTGTAATTGACAGTAAATAAATTTCATGGCAATCCACTGCCGGTGCATTGATGGCTCTGTGGCCTCTGACATTTGTCGATTTGTACTGCCCAGAAAAAGGGCGTTGTTGTACAAGGATAAAAGGCTTGAACTTTAACAATTATGGGCTGCCTTTTTTCTCTTCAGGCTGATGCCCTCTCAGAACAGTCTTAGACTCGCCGGAAGCCGTTGAAGTCAGCATCCAATTTTAGGTAAGTCTTACAACCTACGCTATACTTGTAATCTGAGAGGAGATAGACTGGTGGATAGTCATTGTTTTATTTTGTGTAAAGATGCATATGTATGATCATGTATGAATAGATGTCTATGCCCGGGAATGTGACTGGGAAATAATGTTTTTCTGGAGGTGACCTGTTGTATAGCAAATGCTATAGTGCAGGATGTAAATTGTGTTATATCATTGTTAGTGGGATGTATGTACATCAGTCCAAGTAAAGATTGATTCAATCTTGTGTACATGGATAAGATAAGATATTGGTAATGTAACAATTGTCTATATTAGCTATATTATTATTATGAGTGGTGGTCACTGCCACCTCAATACATGCTGCTCATTCTGATACACAATGCAGTTAACATACTTTCTTCCTCCAGTAGAACACAAATTTTGTGCTACTTCTTTTTGTAAAACTAGGTCGCCTATGTCTACGGTCTATAAGTCGCACATTGTCACCATATGTCACATACTAACTGTCATAATGTACTGTACACATCTTCTTTATTACGCCGTGCACATAATGACTCGTATATCACAAGCCTCATTTTAAAGTTTATTATCCATTGCTCGGGTGCGTAAGAGTCATGTTTCTTAACAAGTATTTCTGATATCAGTGCACGGGCAATATGCATATAGCCCAACACAAATTAATCTGGGCTATAGTCTACGTTCTAAATCACCACAAGTGCGCTAAAATTCCCTTTAAAAAGATTCAGTGCACATTAAGTGTGGAAGTGAGTTTTTTCTATCCGTAAAACCCGCTTTAAACCTGCTTTACACTATAGCGAATTCCACCTACGTAGCTCTATGTGCACTGGTGAACTGGCAAATTCGTCAGGAAATTTTGAACATGTTCAAAATTTGTTGACGAATTTACTGGTTGGTTTCGTTAGGTTCGTTAAAACTAGTTATGCTGCGTCTATAGGGATCGCAGAACATTCGCACATACAAGTAACACTTCGTTTGCCCCAGCAACTTGTCGTACCATGCCTTTTTTTACTACGTTCAATGCCGCCACAATACGCCCAAGTTGACGACGTGACATAATACGTGCAGATGCGTTGCACGGGTTCGCCCATGATCGCTCTAGTGTAAAGCGGGTTTTACACTATAGCGAATTCCACCTACGTAGCTCTACGTGCACTGGCGAACTTGCAAATTCGCCGAGAAATTTTGAATATGTTAAAAAAAATTGAACGATCATTCAGTTTGGTTAAAGTTTGCTTCAAATAGTTATGCTACGTCTACGGATCGCAGAACATTCGCACATACAAGTAACACTTCGTTTGCCCCAGCAACTTGTCGTACCATGCCTTTTTTACTACGATCAATGCCGCCACAATACGCCCAAGTTGACGATGTGACATAATACGTGCAGATGCGTTGCACGGATTCGCTCATGATCGCTCAAGTGTAAAGCGGTTTTTAATTGCATATGGGTGTGCTTACAATCACGTATTGTGTCGTCACTCATGATAGAACATGTGTGGCAGGGTAGTGGCACTACACGATAGATAGGAACAGGTCAGGCGCGTGGACGCTACTGCGAGTGACTGACACGTCGCTTTAAAGTTGCAAGCGGTTGTCGTGCATAATCCCTATGGAGTTGAGACGGATACTATAGAATTTCACAAAGATGTCAATGACCTGGTGTAATTCGCAGCCGTCTGATCGTACGTACCCAAACACACCCCACTTCCCTGTAAACTCCTTCAATGTGGGAAATCCTGTTACAGTAGAACCTCTCTATTATGGCCACCTTTAGGACCCTTGATAGGTGGTCTCAATAGAGAGGTGGTCTCTACGCAAAGGTTCAATTGGGTAGATATGAAGGTTTGAAGCCGTAAAAAGTGGTATTGTTATAGAGGTGGTCTTTATATGGAGGTGGTCTTATTTGGAGGTTCTACTGTATACGCTTTGGTATGCGCTGTTGTTGCGTGACAGTGACACGTGTCACATTTACGTCATATCCGGCTCCCTCTAGTGGCCAGACGACATCATTAGCATAATCAACATGGCGGAAGTCACGTGAGCAGAATTCAGCATTGAACACTGCAGCAAATACATGAGACTCACTGTGTGTCATCTCGCAAGCAAATGATTATGAAACAAAACAATTTGCTCTTCCGAAAATTAGCTAAAACGCATGTATGAGCAAGAGAAATAGATCCTGGGTGTGCAGAGCAACCAAACCAAAATCCCACCAAAATCCTTCTTTTTAGTAGGGTTTTTTATGTGTCCGCCATCGATCGCATGTACAAAACACATGAAATCCCTTAAACGCGAACCCTCTTTTCTGAAAACCTGGATCTGCCTGTGGGGTTGCCACTTTTACCCTAGATAATAACAGTAGTGCCGTTTTTACCCCACGCGCGGGCCTGCAGCAAGCAGTTGGTTTTCAGAACACGCCGCGTTCACGTGCTAAGCAATTAGGTCACGTGGCATAATTAGTTCTGAGCGCCGCAGGTGGCAGCACCCAGAATACAGTGCACAGGACGCGGCCCGTGAATCACCAGACCAGTGCAGACAGGGGAGGAAAACAAGGCAGCTGGTTTACATGGACCCCGCCTCATCCGTGTATCAGCATTTCATTAGCCTGCGGGGTGTGGCCACGTACGATGTGTATAGGCTTATTTGCATGTCGTAGTTCCTGTCTAAAACCAACAGATGACTACAAACAATTGTATTCTGGCGAAAAATAGACAGCCAGTATCAGTCTTTATCATTTCTTTCTGCCACGCCATAGAAAATATGAAGAGCATCGCTGAGCTTTGGTTGATCGAGGCTGCACCACGTGAGAGTAAATGTGTAGTAACTTTTTTGAGATACCTTTGTAAACACTACCTGGGGTACTACGATCGTGCATAGATATTTCATTGAGACAGCGATAAGAAAACTGGTGTATGGTAGTTTGTTCAGTGGAAGACCCAGAGTTTTTCCGCAATGGGGTGGGGCTTCGGTCCCAAATACGTACGAAAAGTATGGTCCATGCGACACATTGCCTCTGGTACATGATCTATTCGATACCAACTTCGGCCTCTATTTTACACTTTGCATTCAATATACGTATATGTGAATATCATACAGTTTCCATTGCTTGATTGGCACACTGTTTCCTTGCTTGATTGAATGGTATTCATTCATAATTACAAAAGTTAAAAGAAAACCAAAAATGACAAGAAAAAAGATATGGAACACATATGCAAATAGCCTTGTTGCTAGCAGCTGTACATCTGAGTTAGTGCCATGTCGCAATGTTGCAGTTTTTACTGAACATTTTAATCCAATTTAGTGACACTGGCGACATCGTGTAACAGCAGACCTCATACGTGAAACATGGCAAGGGTCACGCTGCCCCTCATGCTTCTCCAAAACAATCATGTCTGTAGGCGGGCCATCTAGATTAAATTTTCGACCTCTTGTAAAAGATTATAAATTGACTGGTAAAATAGGAATTTGATGGCATTCGGAATTTGTATTTGCATTTTTCTGCACTACTCTGAATGCATAGTGCAGTGTGTGGTTTTATGTCAGAAAGTGATGATAATGTTTTGACTGGCCATGATAGGGTATGCTGAGCCGTCAGAAATACATTTATGTTATTAGAAATGTATTTTGTTAAACAATAACATTTTCCACAAATATGAGATATTAGTAACCATCTCTCTCCATCTCTCTCCATATATCTCTCTCCATATCTCTTTCTCAATTTCTCTCTCACACTCTCCATATTCCTCGATATGTCTCAATATATATCTCCACATCTCTCTCCATCTATCTCCATCTCTAGCCGTCGTTCTCTCCCTACTCTCTCTCCATCTCTCTCATCTCTCTCTCTCCCTCTCTCTCTCTCTCTCTCTCTCTCTCTCTCTCTCTCTCTCTCTCTCTCTCTCTCTCACACACATCACAGTCAGAAGGACATTTACCCAGAGCAGCATCTGCACAGCGAGGCGGTAATCATCATATAACGCAACACACGGCCACTTTGTCTCCAACACGTACAGTTCTAATCTACTCGCAGACAAATGTGCAGGAAACAGCATTACTAGAATATAACAGCCCGGGCGGCGGCCATTAGCTCCTGTGTTACAGCTCTCGTGTTAGGAGACAACTACCGATAAAGCGTCATCATAGGCTCGTAGTTATTGCACCATGTATTTGTTTTACTTACCAATTGACTTCTTGTACTTACTCCATAGACTTATTGTATTTTTGTACCGATATTGTAATCAGTTGTATTTCTTGTCATCCATAGACTTAGTGTATTTGTTGTACTTACCCATTAGATCCATGTATTTTTTTGTACTTTCCCATTGACTATTGACTTCTTGTACTTACCTGAAGGCATAGGCAGTGCCCCTTTTACCAAAATACTTCGTTTTTTTGGGGATTTCATGAAATCCCAAAGTGCCCACCTCCCCATTTCAAAAACATGGACTTGCCTATGCCTGAAGGTGTCACGTATTCAATTCGTCCACATGCTGTATTTCCTGTACTTACCCTTTCTAGATACCGTATTTCCTGCGGTTAACCATTCTTGCCGTGTTCTAATGTATATCAATTAACCCATGAGCATAATCAATGACCAGCATTGGGGAGACAGCTCAAGTCGCATTTTGCCAAATCCTTTTTCATTTTTGAAACAAAATATGTTTAAATCAATGACCAGCAGTGTCCAGTGATCACATGTTTTGTGGTAATAACGAGCCGTCCAGCTGTCCCAAACAAACATCTAGACATCCGTACACATAGACACATTAACAACAAACCCAGACATCAACATTTTCCTGATTGTTTACACCCAGGCAGCAATTAGAACTTGGCGGGTGCACAATGAGGAGAAAGCAAATCTATCAGCCACTGGTTTCTACAAATGAGGAAGCGTGTTGGAAGCCATTGTTCAATCTGGCAGCTGATTTGTCTGTTTGCTGATGAGCGTCTGACATGACACGTGCCCATCACGGCGTGCTGGTTGCGGGGGAACCACCGGGGGCGCTGGCGGCCCCTTGCCATCTGCGTGCACACGGAGGACAGTTGTATTGTAGAACATCGCTATTAGGCCCACCTTTGGGACCAGTGTTAGAAGGTCTCAATGGAAAGGTGGGTGCTATATACAGAGGTTTGTTTTTGTAGCTTTATGAAGGTTTGGGACCGTGAAAAGTGGTCTTATTATAGAGGTGGTCTCAAAAAGAGGTGGTGTTAATTGGAGGTTCTCCTGTATATGTATGCTATTTGTGGGAATTCCCGGGGAAGGCAAACGTTTTGCTTAACCCCACATTTCACATAGCCGATGCTAGCTCCAGATGCTCCAAAAGACGTCATAAGTACTGTTGACCTTACCGTTAGCCTTTTTCATGATGCATCGTGTGCATATCTTGTGGTCAAGACTTATGGGGTCGCCTGGAATAACGGTCTGTGACCTTCCTTTATGCTTGAGGCAGGTCAAAATCGTCCATCCTGTTGAGACTAGCGCTCATAACTTTAGTATGTATCCCCTCCACTACCTTTCTGTGTGTGTCTCTATTTTCTGTATCAGTGATTTTAGCAATGTCTAAAAGAGAAGTGTCTATGATTTTATATGCACGTTTTATTTCAAGTTGGAAGTGATGAAATTTGGTTGAAAACTAGTTGAAAATTTGGAAGTGATTATGTTACTTCTAATGTATTGTAATTGTTTAAATGAATGAATGAGTGTAGTATATAATATGATTTACACTACAAATGAACGTTTATAACGATATTGAATTCAAACATTTATTGTAATGGTCTACATGATAAATCTATGCATATTCACTGTTTATAATAGACTATAAGGCCATCAGTTACTCTGCATTGCAAAAATGTTTTGAAAATTCATTAAAAGCAATGCAACTCTTACATTCTTCACTCTATTTTCTATGGCAAGCAAGCTCCTAAGCTCCTACCCACTATATTGATATAACTTGTGGAAAAAACACATTAGAAAACAATGCAACTATGTACTTTGGAACTAACAACACAAAGACCCATAGTGTTTGATATATGACACACCAATGAAATAAAGGCAAATGAAATGCGTTTCTAACACTTTAGGATGTCATATCGAATAAGGTATTGCTAATTTGGTAAAAGTGAAAGCAATTTCCTGTGTCTTTATTGTGTCCTATATCACCCGGTGGTTAAACCAGTCTTCGCTGCACTGGCAGATCCAGATTTTTTTAGAACAGCAGGTGTATTTTATGTGTGAGTAAGAATTCTATGAAATCCTACTTGCAGATACAGGTTTTTGTGAAAAGGGAGGGGGTGCACACTTATTAGGGAATCTCATCGATTGATAATGAATATGCAAAAACAACAACATAATCTTAAAAATGAAACATTTCAGTGGAAATGTCTGGGGGTGGGGGGGGAGAAGGGGTGGCAGCGATCCCTTCCCCCTGGGTTTGCTTATGAATCCATACATGTACTTCCAAATCCATTAATGCCAAACACCCCCATACAGGGCATCATATGTTTCAGCTTAAGGGGTCTGACCATCAAGGATGTTAATCTAGGGCAATTGAGACAAAGTAGAAGCCGAGAAGCACATGGGTCAAAAGATTGATCTGTTCCTAAACAACACGTCTGTAGGAGACAGTTTGATAGATCCACTGCTCATCACTTCACATCAACGCCTGTTTGTATTTCACTTACCGGTACGGTCTGACCATACCGATATTATGGACCCCTAGACACCTATGAATGTATAAATCAGGCAGTTGTAAAAGTACAAAGATGCCAAGTGACCAAATCTCATGGTTTCAGGCATGCACGTTATTGACTAGGATTTTGTTCCAAAAATCTAATCTACAAAATGTATTGATGAAAAGGATATACATGTACTTGAAGATATTGTATTGGACATGTTATGAAGTTAATAGATACACAATGGCAGCTGGTAATCATATTACGTTTACATGTGCAATTCGTACAGAATTGTGTTGCCAATGAATTTCAATTCTGGAAAAAAATGTATAAATCAGGCAGTTGTAAAAGTACAAAGATGCCAAGTGACCAAATCTCATGGTTTCAGAGAAAACATGCTTTGTTTCAGCTGATATACTGTAGAACGTCCTATTAAGATCACCTCTCTATTGAGACCACCTCTATAATAAGTTCCCCACTTTTACGGTCCCAAGCATTCATAAAGCTAAAAAAATGAATAAGTTTCTGAACAGTCTTTTGAGACCACTGGTCCCAAAGTAGTCCCTAATAGGAGATCCTACTGTATATGACTGATGCTGTGTTCAGTGTCAATAAACTCACATGAACAGCCCGTACACATAGGGTGTGTCTATACAAAAAAAACAACTGACAGTAATCACTGACACGTGTTGTCCTTTCAGCACCACGTGCTATGGGATGTCATCATCACTAACGTCAGTGGCTAAGTGTGTTTATGGTTTATAGATGACTGTTTTGTGGTGATATGGAGGCATGCGATATCATGGGCGGTTATGTCACAGATTCGCCCAGTTGAGTAGGGGCTCACAAATGACGTCACGGCAAGTTCGGGAATTTTGACATACACCTTTGTCATCACGCTTCATTTTGATGATTACTGAAGTATATCGATGGATATTTTTTGGTCTGTTTCGCATTGGGAAATTAAAGTCAGAAGCAACTGAACATTGTTGTATTCATTGCGAACAGTCTTCTTCACCATGATCCCGCAGTAAAGACTCTGTCACACCGGGCTCCTCATCCTGATGGCGGTCACGTCGCGGGGGTCGGGCTGTGATACAAGCTAAAGTAGCCTAATTGCGTGGCCACTGTCGCGCATGTTTTATGCGGGCTCCATTAATTGCATTGTGCGCTGCTTCTGTGGCATTTGTTGTTACAGGTAATTATGTAGCTCTGAAAGGTCGATATGTGTGTGTTTTGTTACCACTCGACATGGGTACAACAGGGTGGACAACCTGGCGGGAGGAGGGTCTAGGTCCCCCCAGGGTGTGATTTTCCACAGTCGGGTAGGGTATATATGCCTATAAGCTCTCAGATGTTGAACACTCCTGTGGTGGCCATCTTGGATTGTGCATATATCTAGCTGACCCACCTTTTCAATGATTATATTTTGGACTCCATGACCTTTACAGCTAAACAATCTCTAGACACCAAAATCATGAGTTTCAAAAATTATCACTTGAAAACAACATGAACAATATGAGATTTTGACCCCTTCCAAAGGCGGCCATCTTGGAAACCTCTAAATTCTGGGGGAATATCAGAATGCCGATTTTACAAAAAATACGTTATTAGGCACCCTTCATAACCAAATCAGGTGAGAAAATTCTTCTACTCCAGAAAAGGGTGAAGTGGTCGGGCTAAGGGGCCAAGTGGGGGGAGTTGGGGAAGTCCCTTGTACAGTAGTAGAAATGCTTTTGTTAAAGCCCATGCGCCTGGGCCCATGGTATATCTCCGTTTTAAAGGAGGTTTGTATTGACCAACAATAGGGTGCTTGGTGGTCTACAAGCTCTTTACTTGGACGTTGTATTGTCAAATTGCAAGTGCAGTGCGCCCTATGGTACAGTCGCACCATATAAGCGAACATCAGACCCACTTCTTAGGTCGTTATAGTGTTCTTTTTCTGCACACAACCCGTGGCAAGCGGCATCATTACAGATCTGTACAAAACACAAAGAGCCTTGTCGTTTTGTGGCCGCTGACGTCAGAGGAGATTTTGGGCTCCCACTAGAACAGTTAGGGCAATTAAAAAAATAACCGGAACGGAAAAGGGGGGCCCGAA
>JAGTTF010000197.1:1727295-1740780 GCA_019095985.1 Streblospio benedicti
TTAAAATTCTTTATTGAAGGGGCCCAGGGTAATCAATCCCTTAAAATTTTTTATAATAAAACTATAAACCATCATTTAATTTTCCTGCATTGCAAAAACGTTTTGAAAAATTTACATTAAAAGCAATGCAACTCTTACCTCTTCTCTCTTTTTATGGCAAAGCAAGCTCCTAACATCCTACCCACTATATCGATATAACTTGTGGAAAAAACACATTAGAAAAACAATGCAACTGTGTATTTTTGGAACTAATAACACAAAGACCGATAGCATTTGATATATAACACATACCAATGAAATAAAGGCAAATGAAATGCATTAGGATGTCATATCGAATAAGGTATTGCTAATTTGGTAAAAGTGAAAGCAATTTCCTGTGTCTTTATTGTGTCCTATATCACCTAATGGTTAAACCAGTCTGCTGCACTGGCAGATTTTTAAAACAACAGGTGCATTTTATGTGTAAAGGAATTCTATGAACTCCTAATTGCAGATACAGGTTTTTGGGGAAAAGGGCAAGGAGGGGGCACTTAACGATTCTCATGGGTTTTGTACGCACAGTTATAGTGAATATACAAACAACAAAAAAAATAAAGAACAACAACTTAAAAAATGAAACATTTTGGAAATGTCGGGAGGTGGGGGGTGGAGGGGGTCGCAACGGTCTCCTCCCCCTGGATCTGTCTCTGAATCCATACTTCCACATGCATTAATGCCAAACCCCCCATACAGGGCATCATATGTTTCAGGTTAAGGGGTCTGACCATCAAGGATGTTAATCTAGGACAATTGAGACAAAGTAGAAGACCGAGAAGCACATGGGTCAAAAGATTGATCTGTCCCTAAACAACACGTCTGTAGGAGGCCAGTTTGATGTGATCCACTGCTCATCACTTCACATCAACGCCTGTTTGTATTTCACTTACCGGGACGGTCTGACCATACCGATATTATGGAGTTCCCTAGACACCTATGAATGTATAAATCAGGCAGTTGTAAAAAGTACAAAAAGATGCCAAGTGACCAAATCTCATGGTTTCAGGCATGCACGTTATTGACTAGGATTTTGTTCAAAAATCTAATCTACAAAATGTATTGATGAAAAGGATATACATGTACTTGAAGATATTGTATTGGACATGTTATGAAGTTAATAGATACACAATGGCAGCTGGTAATCATATTACGTTTACATGTGCAATTCGTACAGAATTGTGTTGCCAATGAATTTCAATTCTGGAAAAAAATGTATAAATCAGGCAGTTGTAAAAGTACAAAGATGCCAAGTGACCAAATCTCATGGTTTCAGAGAAAACATGCTTTGTTTCAGCTGATATACTGTAGAACGTCCTATTAAGATCACCTCTCTATTGAGACCACCTCTATAATAAGCCCACTTTTTACGGTCCCCAGCGTTCATGAAGCTACCAAAATGAATACTAGTAGTTTCTGAACAGTCTTTTGCGACCACTGGTCCCAAAGTAGTCCTAATAGAGAGATGACTGATGCTGTGTTCAGTGTCAGCAAACTCACACGAACAGCCGTACACATGAGTAGGGCTGGTACAAAAACACAACTGACAGTAATCACTGACACGTGTTGTCCTTTCAGCACCACGTGCTATGGGATGTCATCATCACTAACGTCAGTGGCTAAGTGTGTTTATGGTTTATAGATGACTGGTTTGTGGTGATATGGAGGCATGCGATATCATGGGCGGTTATGTCACAGCTTCGCTCAGTTGAGTAGGGATCGCTCACAAATTAGGTCACCGCTAGTTCGGGAATTTCTGACACACACCTTTGTCATCAAGCTTCATCTTCCCCCCCCCTTTCTCTATATGACGTCATCTTTCGACAGAGCACTTGCCAACACAATGCACTCAGCTACATATTTACAGTTATGTTTTAAATATTAAACAAAGAAACAAATCTCTTATGATTATTAGACCCATATTATATTCTGTTATGACCAAAACAATTTTTGAATCACCAAACACCAGATGCTACACTACTATGGGACCAAGACAAACTAGATCAAAAGTGCTTAGAGAACACAGCGTCGCTAGAACAATGTTGAAAAGTGGGCAATATACATCTATACTTAAACAATGTTTAGAGAGCAACCTACCCACAATCCAAAGTGACACTCACTATAAACTGCTATGCTTGATGGCTACTGCTGTAAGTTTAGTCCTTATTGCCCATCAGTCAATGTTGTTAGAGCAATGCTGTGCTCTCAGAGCACTGTTAATCTACTTGGCAAAGTGCCAAAAATTGGACAGAAGTGAAAATACGACATTGCACAAACATTGTTTCAAAATCGGAGGTCATGTTTCAAACTGTGTTGAAACTATTGAGGAAAATGCAAAATATTGCCCCAAAATGACATGCTCTAAAATTGCCTCCTGTAGGGCACACTTGATTTGGCAAAAAGTCAAAATTGGACACATCTAATTGTCACTAAGAATGTGAACAGTGTATCAAATGTGGCGGTCACTGTTCAATCTGTATTGGAACAATAGGAGAAAATTGCAAAAGATGACTTAAATGACCTTCTGGAAATCACACCTAAATTGGTCTGGAGGCCACAGTCTAGTGTCAGCCCAGCGGCAGGCCAATCAGATGCAAACAGAATCATAGACGGTTCAGCTGCAGACAAAAATTGAAAATAGCATATTCTTATATAATTACGCAAAGAGGGGTGTGGCCATGTTTTTTTATTCTTTTTTTTTTCATTTTTTGAAATTCGCCAGCAATCACCTTTCTGGGGCGCTTTCACGCATTTTGAGTGTTGCACTTTATGGGAAATCACTTTTACGGGTTTATTTGTTCTTTTTGCGCTTGCTTTCATCAGTATTGACGAGAAAACTGACTTATTATCACCGAATCGGGTACAAATGATTATTTTTTACGGCGCACTTCCGGTTTCACCACAGCATTGTTGCTGCGTGTGTTATGTCTCCGTAGGAGACGGGGAAGCCAGTGATTGATAATTACTGAAGCATATTGATGCATATTTTTTGGTCTGTTTTGCATTGTTGCATTCATTGCAAACAGTTTTCTTCACCATGATCCCGCAGTAAGACTCTGTCACACCGGGCTCCTCATCCTGATGGCGGTCACGTCGCGGGGGTCGGGCTGTGATACAAGCTAAAGTAGCCTAATTGCGTGGCCACTGTCGCGCATGTTTTATGCGGGCTCCATTAATTGCATTGTGCGCTGCTTCTGTGGCATTCTGTTGTTACAGGTAATTATGTAGCTCTGAAAGGTCGATATGTGTGTGTTTTGTTACCACTCGACATGGGTACAACAGGGTGGACAACCTGGCGGGAGGGGTCTAAGGTCCCCAGGGTGTGATTTTCCACAGTCGGGTAGGGTATATAAGGCTATAAGCTCTCAGATTTTGAACACTCCTGTGGTGGCCATCTTGGATTGTGCATATATCTAGCTGATCAATCTTTTCTAATGATTATATTTGGACTCCATGACCTTTACAGCCTACCTCTAGACACCAAAATCATGACTCACAAATATCAAGAAATACATGACAATATGAGATTTCGACCCCTCCAAGGACGCCCATCTTGGATTTCCCTAAACCCCGGGGAATATCAGAATTAGTCAAGGCAAACATTCGTTATTAGGCACCCTTCTAACCAAATCAGGTGAGAAAAATTCTTCTAATCACAGAAAAGGGTTAAGTAGTCTGGCTAGTGGCAAGTGGGGGAGTTGGGGAAGTCCCTTGTACAGTAGAAATGCTTTTATAAGACCACCCATGCGCTCCGGGCCCATGGTATCTCTCCTTATAATAAGGAGGTTTGTAATGACCAAACATAGTGTTGCTGTCTACACACAGATGAGGTTGTACTATCAAATTGCAAGCTCAATGCCCTATGCTACAGTCACGCCATAAGTGAACATCAGACCTACTTCTCAGGTCGTTATAAGTGTTCTTTTTCTGCACACAACCCGTGGCAAGCGGCATCATTACAGATCTGTACAAACACAAAGAGCCTACCGTTTTGTGGCCGCTGACGTCAGAGGAGTATTGTGTTGGCTCACGACTAGAACAGTTCAGGGAATGCAATTAGAACACAATAACCGTGTTCTTGTTTTTTTTTAACTTGGCATATTTTCCACAGCTTTCGGTTTATGTGCATGCAAATGAAACCCGAAATATGTAGGTGTATGATTTGCGAACTGAATCCTATTTCAAAAATCAGTACAGTCTCTGATGAGTCTCTTCTATGGTATGTTTGTATAAGGCAAAGCTGCAAAGCTGAAATTAGTTCATCCTCTTTGACACCTCCCCCCCCCTCCCCGAATTGCCTCAGCTCCGATTTCGGAGCATGCCTCTAGCAAAGCACCTGCCATTAAAATTGCCTTGCGCACATCAAAACCGAAATCAATGGCTAACGATTTTATTGCCTGGAAACAGGAGAAAGATGAGAGCGTCTTAGCACGGAACACACCCCATGTTTACATGTGTTATTGCCCTAATTGCTGCGGCGTAGGCATTTCCGGACTCTCCTAATGCAGCTTGTCTGTGCGTCCGCACGCATGCACACTGCCTGCTAACTGTGCTTCCGGCGTCACGCCATCGGCTGATGGCGGGATCACTGTCTCTGTAGAACTTTGTGCTTCCGTGGCCGAACGGATAGGGAGGTGGACTTGTGACCAGAAGGTCGTGGGTTCGGTTCCCACGGTGGGGTCTGTGGTGGTGGGTGTTGAGCAAACTTACATGTAGCAGGTTGCACGCTGCGTTAAATAGGTACAGGTCAGGCAATGAACGCGAATGTGAGTGACAAGCACGTCTGCAGTATGGCAGTGATGTGCTGTATGTTCCCCGGGGAATTGAGAAAGATATAGTGTGACAAGAATGCCAATGACCTGGTGGCTATGTAAGACTTGGTATCGCTGATCTGGGGTCAGTGGCAAGGTAAAATAGCCTGCACTGGACTGGTCATGTGCACAGGAGCAGTGCTTGGATCAACAGGTGAGACGAGACTGTAATCGCTGGCAACAAAGTGAAAAAGGGTTCCAGAACATCTTGGCGGGGTTTCCGTTTATGGCAACGGGGCCTCCAAAAAACTGTTAAAGAGCAACCGGTGATGAAAGTGCAACAAGAGGCATGTGTGATGGCACTGAGCAACAGTCATCATCCTGATATGGCAAATTTTGAAACATGCCAAGTGATGAATGTGCAATAAAAAACAAGCTCTTTATCAGATGTTACAAATCTCATGCGACTATCACGAAACACATGCAATTGTGCATGTATATGCTCCTATATATTATGCCTGTACACTCTGCCCTTTAATTGAGTCACCCACTTCAATTAACTTTTATGGAATTTAAAGGGGCCATTATACAATGGCTGGTGCCTCGATGGAAATGTCAATGTAATAATCCCCGTGCAAATATCACCAACAATGCCATTGCGACATGATAACAGGGTTCACTATGCCAACCTAATGAATTGTTCTTTTATGCCTGTAGCTGCATTATAAAATAAAAAAAAATGGTTACATAGCTAACGTGATGTAAGTCCATACGTGTTTGGATCATGGAAGTTGTTGACCTTAGTTTATAGAGGATTCAAAGTCACTGTCCGATCCCTCCTGCAACTGTCCAGGCGTATAACGAATTATGTCCTGTATACAGCTCAGCCATTGAACATAACAATGTTAGACACATTGGCCAGATGATGCTACTCTTAAGTCTTGTGTCCTCCTTTGTCCCTTGCCAAAACTTAAGATGGTCATGTGTCAACCTTTTGATATGATATCGTTTTATGAGACACCTGGGTGGCGTGTGGTGTCCTGAGCTGCCCTCTAACATGTGGCAAGAACAGTCGTGTGGGCGTGCCACTTGTAGGCTGGCATTCTGTGCACAGACTGTACAAATACAATGCTCTGTGGCTGATAAGTTACACACGGAGCTTTTTAAAATGTTTTGAAATGAGCAGGCACTTCTATTCTGACCCCATGTATGACCCATGCAGGGCCCATGCTGTAAAATAGTGAAATGTCAGAAGGTGATTGCGTCGTGCGGCCTCAGATTTCCATTCCATTCATCGTCTGAGAACCTGACTCATCAACGGCGTAGACTAATTAATATTAATATCAGGTTTCTGTTAATTTTACTCCGCATCATTATGAACACTATGGTATGTCTTGAAATGATTATTTCAATGTTTCCTAAAATGGGTGTGTTTTATCAAGTTGCAACGAACACGACTCCTCCTCTGACGTAGTAATATATACTATTTATTGTTGTGCCACCACGCCTATACCTGTATGTGCTATGGCATACTGGGTTTTGAGATACAGTAGAACATCCAATTAGAACCACCGCCCTATTGAGATAACCTCTATAACAAATCCATTTCTTGTACTCCGAAACCTTCATAAAGCTACCAAAATGAACCTCTGTTTAGAGACCATCTCTCTATTGAGACCACCTAATACTGGTCCCAAATGTGGTCCTAATAGAGAGGTTCTACGGTATACATGAGGTTGGTCCATTAATTGGCAAATGGAAAGTAACTATTTCGTCACATTTGAAAAACGGGTTGAAAAAATTGTTTTTGATAATATTTCAATGTTATTTGATATTCCTAAAATGGCTTACTTACAACGAAGCCAGTCATCCTAGCAATCATTATACATTGTTGAAAATACCAACTTTTACGTCCTGCTAAAATTATTGTTTTATAATGCATCAAAGTTGACATGGGGAAAACATAGTCATACTATTATCTTAATCTATGTCAATACATTAAAAATACGTACCTCTTGGCAACTTTATTGTGTTTTTTCGCCTTCTGTCTGTCTTCAAGTTCTTTGGTTTTCTTCCTCCGTCATTTTTTCCTGCAGACATCTCTAAGATTGCTTCCTCTGAAGTCACATTGCGTGCAAACTTTGCCACATTTTCCTTGAGCCTAATTTCTGGAAGTCCAGTCGGACTTCGGCCAGATTTATTTACTGGACTACATTTGGTAATGACCCCTATATGTCTTCTGTGTTCTTTTCTTATGTTTTCTTCCCATTTCTTTTTCCTAGACATCTCTGGGTAAAGTTGCGTCCTCTGAAGTCACATTGCGTGCAAACATTGCCACACTTTGCTAGCGACTAATTTCGGGGAAGTCCATTGGGACGTCGGTTAGATTGTTTACTGGACCATATTTGCTAACAACCTCTATCTGTCTTCGCTGTTCTTGTGTTTGGTCCCTCCATTTTTTTTTCCTGCAGACAACTCCGGCTAACATTGCCTCCTCTGTCTTCTCACATTGCGTGCGGACTTCGTCACACTTTCCTTGCGCCTAATTACAGGGAAGTCCTGTGAGACGTCGGCTTAGATTGTTTACTGGACTATTTTCTAATGACTTCCATCTTTAAGTGGACGTTGTGTCCAGCGTGGTAGCTGTTCGTGGTACAACGTGCTTCCGTGGCCCGAATGGTTAGGGAGTTGGACCAGAAGGTCGTCGGTTCGATTCCCGGTCGGGTTTGGTGGTAGGTGTTGAGCAGACTCATCCCTAACAGGTTGCACACTGCTGCGTGGCACCTGCACAATAATTAGGTACATGTCATTGGGTTGAAAGTGTGTGTGAGTGATTGTGTGAGTGATCAGCATTGTGCGCTGAATGTGCTGCCAATGCAAGTATGCGAGAAATGATCAATTGGTGACCATTGAGTGTGCCAATGACCTGGTGTAAAATGTAAAGTCTTGAGAGCAAGACTTGGACCAGGACTATGAAACAACACGTTTACAATTACATTGACATTTACAACGTCCCCACGTTTACCTCGTCTCGTCTACGGCATCCGAGCAGATACTTGTGGAAATAAAAAAGTTTGACAGCAAAGTGCGACAAGGCCAGTTTACAGTTGATTTAAGTTTGACGTGTGCTCTTTGGGAAAACGCATTGAGCATGAAATGCGACATTTGCACAATTTAATGAATTGTAATCTGTGAAATTAGCTGACTGCATTGCTAAATGTAATATATGTAAAAAGGATCCCTTCACACAATCTCTAACAATCATATCAGGGCACATAGTCACCCGCCTTTTCTTTCTAAGCACACCCAGGGGTGGTTGTTAGTTTGAAATATATATAAGTTGCAATATCAATGCTATCTACGTTCTAGAGCAGAGGTTACAGTGTGTATCCACATTCAGAAATAAAACAGTTAGCATATTTCTAATTCATTTCTACAATGTGGAAAGTATGCAATATCCCCTTGTTTAGTAAGTGCAGGAAAAGTCTTACTTGCATTTAGGCCAAAACTCATCACGTGTCTTCAAACTGTGTTAACATGTGTGCCACTGACTTGAGTAAGACCTCTTGTTTCAGATCCAAACTCATGTTTCTTTCTTACTCAACCGTTCATTTTAAATTACGTAAAAGTCCATTCTACAGGTAAATCACAGATTCGTCCTCCATTGGATTGCATCATGCTCCTAACACCATCTGGCTGAATAAAACATGGAATTTCAGAATACGGTATAAATGCAACAATTGTGAATGATTGGTGATCTAAACGCAAGTCTGGTACACAATTTTATTATTCAACTTGACCATCAATCAACTGGTCTCAATAGAGAGATGGTCTCTCCATTCAGGCTCATGGTGGTCTCTCTATGATGTTTTGGGACTGGGAAATGGATCTTCTAATTGAAGTGGTCTCTTACTAGAAGTGTTACTGTGCCACCAGTTCTCCAATTGTGATAGTGCCCTTGAAGCGTGCCTGGCATGGGCATTGCCCCTTTCAATGTCCCTAGCTGAGTGTTACAGATCCATAAAACTTGTAAATGATGCAAATCCCACCAATCACGGCCTCACCCTCACATATGTGCAGCATTGTGTCCTAGGTAATGTCCACATGTAATTTGCATGTGTAATTTAATTGCCTGTCCGTACAGACTACCTCTGGGACCTTCCTTCCAGGGCCGAGAAGCTAGCGGTGGGGGCGGGGGGGTACGCTACATGCTAATTTACGAAGATAAAGTGGGTGTGTTACGTCTCATTTTCTGCACAGTGAATATGAATGTGTTTTTAACATATACTTGAATGAGTTCATCGTGTTGGTAATCTACTAAATCTACTATTTTCAACTTTCACAACGCATAAAAATAATATCATGACCTGACATGAGCAGTCAGCATTTTTGAAAGTTTCTACAGATGTGGACGAAACTGTCAAATGATTAGTTATTTCATGTGTTGTGAAAGATGAACATAGTGTTTTCAACATATTGGAATATCCTATTAGTCGAGCAAAACATGATGACATTTTTCATCACCGAATTGTGTACAAAATTCTAATTGACATGGTTTATTGCGTGGGTTTTATTTGCCATGTCTTTGTCAGCAGAAACCAGCATCGTGTCATGTCATTTTACACGCTAAACGTGGTCGTGGGTAAATTAATTAAAAACAAAACAAAAGCCTTTTACACCATGTTTTGTTGATATACAGCTAATATAAACTTTATATGAAAATCTATCTTGCTCGACAGCAAAAACAACAAAAACTCATGATAATGTAGTATTTCACTACGTGAGTGGTTCATCTGACACAGATTGGGACCCTGACAACACTGACGCTGATGACGACAACCACTAGAGGTTGGTATATAGGCTTGATGAAAATCCATTCACCAACATGTTTTTCTCCTAAATCACCAGTCACCGATACATTTCATTGTCTTTAACCAATGCCCAAGAATGGTAATTGAATATGTTACATCACATTTCCATCACATTTCACACGCTTAAATACAGGCAACTCACCATTCACGCTTAAGATTTAGGGCGAATCACCAATCACATTTTTGCTATATGACCCCCCTCTATGACAACTTTCACTACGATGACAACGAGGATGACAAAGATGTCAGCCACAACGACATTTACGACAATAACGAAATTTACCAACATCGACAAAAAGTCAATGCTGACATCGAAGCCATTGCTGATGACGGCTTCGAATTAAGCACACTTAGTGACCAAGACTAGCTAAAAAGACAGCCAGTACACCAAGGTGGGGAGAGACTTGGCTAATGGCAATTGATTCAACGTGTCACTCGCAGTGACGCTCTCTGATTGAATTAACGAGATAGAATTCGTGCCGCGACTGCGTCAAAGTGGGATTTGGGAAGAAAGGCTTAATAAGTTATTAATTAAATGTGCAGAAAAGGGCTAAAAAGAGGGACGTGGGATTTGAAAGAAGTGGGATGTGGGGAAAATGCCTTAAAATGTCTGTGATGTGGGACATAACAAGTCACAGATCAACACTTGAAACAGTCTTCCACACCACAAAATCACTTTCACGTTTGCCCGTACAAAGCCCATGAAATTTTGTAATTGCCCAGCAGCCTCCCTTTTCCAAAATCTGGATCTGATAATGCATTAAATCAGTAACGACCATAGTTGGTTTATTTTAAGAGCTAGTGCTGAGCGCACTATCGACTAAACTTCATATCCTAATACCATTTTCGCCGCTAGGTGACTAAACACCTGTATATCTAGAAATGCCCACAATGCATTCTGAAACATGTGCTGTTGTTGTATTGTCTATAAATACCCACAATTCATAGATATGCGAACCTGTCTCTGAGCAGGGACCGGCTCCACAGGCGTGTCACACGTGCACAATCAAGACCGTACAGAGGGTGGTCACGAGATAGGGCCCTCGATGAGGCACAGCAGACAGCCGTTTGTTGGTGGGTGTTCACGGACACAGGCTCACACTGGCAGGTCCATGTTTTGGAGAAAAGGGGAGCGCACTCTGGGGATTTGATGGGTCTTGTACGATCGATCGACTGCGGGCATGTAAAAATCCTTATGAAAATGAAGCATTTTGGTGGGGGAAAGAGAAGGGGTCTGGGTCTGCCTATGCCCGGGGTATTACTCTCTAAACCGACACTGTTTGACATACAACTGTCGCACACATGCTTTCATGTAAGAATACACCTAAGATATGGACTAGTGGACGTTTATGACACTCACATGGCCGGGAGGCATGGGAGGGTTCTCACCACGTGTGGAGTCTTTAAAGACGTGGTGGAAAAGGCTGCATCCATTCGGGTGAAAATGTGACAATGGCGGAGTCATATCTAGGGAAAATGTGATTGGTGATTTGCCCTAAATTTTGATTGTGAATTGTGAAAAGTGTAAAGTGTATTTCAGTGTGTGAAATGTGATGGAACTTTTCATTGGTGCCTGGTGATCTGCTCATTACAAAGGCACTGCCTGTATTACGGTTGTGAAATGTGATGCAACCTTTTCAGTTACAAATCCTGATTATTGGTGAAAGACAATGAAATGTATTGGTGACTGGTGATATAGGAAAAGAACGTTGGTGAATGGATTCTCATCAAGGCTATAAATAATACCCCTCTCGACAATGGCAGGGCTCTGGGCGCAGTATAGAAAACACTGCAGCGTGTAAAGGCACAAAAGAAACACGTTAGTACCGCACTTTCAATTATTTTCCTGCCCCACAATGAGCCAATGACGCTCATCTTAGTTTCAGTTGTGCAACTCAACTTGCCCTGCCCATAGCTATCTAATTTCCAGAATGTGCAACTACAGCCTCTTGCAAGTTTATTATTAAGTTTATTATTACGAATATGTTTGTCATCACCATAGCAACTGCTACGTCATCATCGCGATTGGTCACACAGGCGGAGCGTGACTCTCACGTTACCAGACAAAACATCACTGGAAACTTGTAACATGCAAGTGTACTACGCACCCGTGTACATGGCAGTGGAGACTCTAATCTACGAACATCTCTACACAGAGTCCACCTCTATAATGAGACCATTGCCGTGAACATAGACCTCCGCAAGAGTTAACCGTGAACCTACATATAAAGACATGAGCATGCGAGACCATCCCTCTATCTAGGTTAGTTGAATTCATTCCCGGTTGTGGTCTTTATAGAGAGGTTTTGCTTAGCATAATGTTAGAGCCAGCGAATGTCATATTGGCCTTTTAGTTCGGTCTCCTCCGCCATCACAGCCTCATCCTGTAGAGGTCGCGTTTTCCCACACATTCCACCTTCAATGAACATATCCACATGATAACCTATATAACATCTCCCAGCCTCACCTTATGCCGTGCAAATGTATCCTTGCTTGAAGTGCAACATGTTGATAAGAATTCAGCTACAATAGAGTGAATATATATAAAAATAATCTAGGGACCGGACGTATTTAAATGGGTCTCACTAGAGAAGTAGTCCCTTTATGGAAGGTTCGTGTTTGTATATTTATGAAGGCGTAGAACCAAATGAAAAAGTGGTCTAAGTTTATACAGTTGGTCTGATTTTATTTATGAGGCGGTGTTAAATGGAGGTTCTACTGTTTCTATAGATGTATGTGCATGTAGGTGTATGTACAAATACATGTACACAATACTCTGACACACTACCTCAAGGCTGGCGCGTGTATGGTACATGTTTGGAGTCAGAGTATCAAAGGGTCGCCCCCCCCCCCACACACACACCCCACAGCCACGACGCCTGTCGCCGACGCCGGGTTTCCTGTTGCTCCCGGTTCTGATGTTTTGTCGTCTGGGCCACGCAGGTGCCCGGTGCAGGTGCTTGTTACGCGTGCAGGTGTCATGTCACCTCACACCACTGCAGTACTGTAATACTGTTGTAGCATGAGTTATCAGTCTACTGGGGGGGTCGGTTATAAGGAAGTGGGATAAGGGGAAAAACTGAAAAAGAGGGATAAGGGGGAAAGGGCCCAAAAAGGAGGGATAAGGGATCTCAATTAGTGGGATAAGAGGGAAAAAGAGCCAAAAATAGGGATCAAGGAAAAAAGGGAAAAAGACGGATAAGGGAAAAAGGGCCAAAATTAGAGATATGGGATTTCTAGACCCCTTATAACCCCCCTCTACTTACATGTGTTGTTACACATACATGTTCAACATCACCATGGTTATATGGTTTAAGGCATCGCTTTACATGTCAGAAGAGGGATCTACTTACTGTCGAACCAATCTTACATAGCTGCCCCTCAAGCTTCTTTAGATATCAGAGACATTAGCAAATCTTTCCTGGTGCAAACCAAAGAGTTCCTTACATTTCTCTAGGGACAAACAGCATGTTCGTGAGTGCTCACATGGTAATTAGGTGTACAGTTCAATCTCTTTGAATACTTTTAAGCTATTGTGAAAATGGAGGGCTTAGTTCTATGAAGTGCTGATCGCAAGCACATGTAAAGTATTAACAAAGTTACAGCATGAGGTACATGGCCACTTACTGTGATAAATGACATTAAGCAGAGAAAAATTACCTTCCAGTATGTGCCCCCTTTGCTGAAAGAAACTTGGGAGAATAATGATATCACTCACCTACAATTTAAATGTGTTCCTAATGTTAAGGAAATATGTCCTAGTGATAATAACTACTATTCGACAATTTGTATTATTTAATTTGAAATTTTCATTTTGTTCATGAGAATAT
>JAGTTF010000197.1:1740880-1758387 GCA_019095985.1 Streblospio benedicti
TCAATGAACATATCCACATGATAACCTATATAACATCTCCCAGCCTCACCTTATGCCGTGCAAATGTATCCTTGCTTGAAGTGCAACATGTTGATAAGAATTCAGCTACAATAGAGTGAATATATATAAAAATAATCTAGGGACCGGACGTATTTAAATGGGTCTCACTAGAGAAGTAGTCCCTTTATGGAAGGTTCGTGTTTGTATATTTATGAAGGCGTGTGTCCATAACAATAGTATAATTATACAGTTGGTCTCTTTACAGAGGCGGTGTTAAATGGAGGTTCTACTGTTTCTATAGATGTATGTGCATGTAGGTGTATGTACAAATACATGTACACAATACTCTGACACACTACCTCAAGGCTGCCACATGTACATACATGGGGGTATCACAGGGTCGCCCCCCCCCCCCCCACACAGCCACGCCCTGTCGCCGACGCCGGGTTTTCTGTTGCTCCCGGTTCTGATGTTTTGTCGTCTGGGCCACGCAGGTGCCCGGTGCAGGTGCTTGTTACGCGTGCAGGTGTCATGTCACCTCACACCACTGCAGTACTGTAATACTGTTGTAGCATGAGTTATCAGTCTACTGGGGGGGTCGGTTATAAGGAAGTGGGATAAGGGGAAAAACTGAAAAAGAGGGATAAGGGGGAAAGGGCCCAAAAAGGAGGGATAAGGGAAAAAGAGCCAATAATAGAGATCAAGGAAAAAAGGGCCAAAATTAGAGATATGGGATTTCTAGACCAAAATAGGGATAACACCCTCCCCTACTTACATGCATTTTGTTACACATACATGTTCAACATCACCATGGTTATATGGTTTAAGGCATCGCTTTACATGTCAGAAGAGGGATCTACTTACTGTCGAACCAATCTTACATAGCTGCCCCTCAAGCTTCTTTAGATATCAGAGACATTAGCAAATCTTTCCTGGTGCAAACCAAAGAGTTCCTTACATTTCTCTAGGGACAAACAGCATGTTCGTGAGTGCTCACATGGTAATTAGGTGTACAGTTCAATCTCTTTGAATACTTTTAAGCTATTGTGAAAATGGAGGGCTTAGTTCTATGAAGTGCTGATCGCAAGCACATGTAAAGTATTAACAAAGTTACAGCATGAGGTACATGGCCACTTACTGTGATAAATGACATTAAGCAGAGAAAAATTACCTTCCAGTATGTGCCCCCTTTGCTGAAAGAAACTTGGGAGAATAATGATATCACTCACCTACAATTTAAATGTGTTCCTAATGTTAAGGAAATATGTCCTAGTGATAATAACTACTATTCGACAATTTGTATTATTTAATTTGAAATTTTCATTTTGTTCATGAGAATATTTCCTACAATAATGCAATATTCGTCTCTTAGTATCATTTGATAAAAACGGACACCTTCATGCCACCACACTTAAGTAAGTGAAACAAAACTATCAGTACTTCAAGGTGAGACAGCAGGTAGCATTGTCATAAGAGGAGAGCGGAAATCAGCATGAAACATGAAGAATTTCAATCTTTACCTACACTAATTGTGTGACGATTAATTACGCTCTGGGGCTGATGATGAGGACACACCATCCTAATGGTAGCGTGACATCCGTGGCTGGATTTAATCAGTTTGCTATCATTAGATATTAAAAAAGGCGATCATCTCTGCCTGGTTTGCCGGAAGTTGAAATGAAATTGTGCACCTCGTTTTTTAGTTCTTTTGTTGTGTTTTTGCCGTTGTTCTTAACGGAAATCCTAATTTGCATGTTTCAACGCTTCGTTGGCTGAGTGGATAGGGCATTGGACTTGTGCCAAAAGGCCATGGGTTCGATTCCCAGTCTGGTCTGGTTGTGGGTGTTGAGCAAACCTACCTCTCACAGGCTGCACAATGCTCCGTGTCATCTGGTGTAGAAAGTTGCTAGATAATGATAAACTGTGAATTGCGACTGTAAATAAGGACATTTACATTTTCAATTACATAGACTTTATGATATGCATTTGTTAATATACATGTTCTATATCTTAAAGTGTATATCACACAGGCTTTGCTGGGACTTTTTTTACATTGTATAAAGCATGGATAATACAGTAGCAACTCTCAGAGGTCTAAATATGAGCTTCGCTACAGATCAGGAGTTCGAGTCTCAGCAGAACAGTGACAATAAAAACCAACCCTTCACACATCTGTAAGTCCATTAACTACACTATATATCTATTTCCAGTGCTGCCGGCCCTGCACCATGTCGGCCGCCGCGGCGCCGTCCCGTCTCCTTGACAACGGCCATGTGACCTCGCCGCCGCCCGCGCTCACCTCCGAGGCGGGCTGGGGCAACGACACCAACCTGACGCGGGACTACACGTGCCACCTGCCGGAGAGACAGGACCTGCTGCTGTCACTCAAGATCTACGTCTTCTCCTCGTTGGTGCGTGGGTGTGAGGGTTGGTGTGTTTGTGCGGGTACAAGTGCGTGGAAGCGTGGGTGGGCGAGGGGGTGTGTGAGAGTGTGTGTGTGAGAGAGAGAGGTTACATGGGTGTGTGCGTGTGCAGGTGAGAGGGTCAGTGCGTGTGTGCGTGAAAGGGTAGGTGTGAGCATACAAGAAGATGCGTGCCTGTATAGGTGTGTGAGTACGCTACTGTGTTTTATGGTTCCTTGCACATGTGCGTGTGTTAGGATACGCGTGCGTGTGCCAGTGAAAGGGCGCGTGTGTGTGTAAGAGGGCAGGTGCATGTGCGAGCCTGTGCGAGGGTGTGCGAGTGAGAAGGTGCATTTGCGCGTGTGCCTACGTGCCAATCTGTTGCAAAATGTGCGTGCGTGTGTTAGATTGCACATGCCACATGCCACGATCTCGTAGCCCGTACGCGTGTGTGCAAAGGGTTCGTGCAAACATATGTACCGTAGTGAGCCCACAGAAGTGCACCACACGTTGTTTTTTGGCTTCATGTTTTTCTCGCATTGGCAAACAGATGGTGTATCCGCACGTTCAAGTTCATGCGTGTGTGCATGTGTTAACAAATGACAGACGGTACGCACATTTTTACAGCAATGAGCTATATAACAGACACGGCAAAAACTCCTGGTGCAAACTGTAGCATTTAACTAACATTTAACTATCATTTAGTTTTAGGGTTATTGCCCTTTCTCCAGGTTGTTTCCCGTGTTTCACCTGAAACTGGGGCGTAGTTCACAGGCCTTGTTATTCTGTGAACTTGGAAGAGTGGCAGGTGCGCTGGAGATTAAAAAACACCTGTTGTATGCGTGTGTCACGTGACGTTTTGCCAGGGCAACGTCTATGTCTCGTGCTAAGTTTATGGAAGGCAGTGAATTAAAGGACTACGGAAGAGGTCATGTCTGCTCAACGTCTACTTTATACTTGCTTGTTATGTATTAAACAGTAGGCTGAACAATAAGCAGGTGTCTTTTTACAGGGACGGGCTGAAATGTTGACCCTAGGCAGATGCGGTCCACATATTTAGGGACGTTATTTTTAATATAAAATACCTGCTAACAAACGGTCTCAGACTCTCTGATTTAAACCTCTAGAACTTAACATTTTCAAGGGACTTTAAAATAAAAATATAAATGTGTATTCATGCGTCATGAAAAAAAGATACATGCATAGAACTATACATATATGTATGTACTAAATTTTAATCTCTCCCCCTGGACGCCTGTGTACTTCACAACACCTGTTATGAGTAAAGTATAACTATAAAATACGAAAAGTAGTCCACACAGTTGATAATGTACAGACATTATATGATCTCAGTCACTTAAAAAGACCATTTCTAGAATGAATGTGAAGAGTAACTCGATTTTCCTCACTGCTCAGACACGTTCTAAACCGAACTTAGCAGCTAAAATGTCCATTCTGAGAAGGTCAGACATAAACATGACATTTTGTACAAAGTACAAGGTACAATGAATTGCAAGATCATCATGAAAAAGTGATGAGTGTGCTTTACAATTTATCGCTTGGATTTTGACTGTACTTTATACGGTGCTCTCGATTAAAAACCCATCATCCCGAAGATAACATTTAATATCACCAATTACGAAATGCCAAATGTCACGGTCTAGATAAAAACGAGCCTATAGCCTTCTTGTTAAAACAACCATCCCACATTCTCCTATGCTTGCTGAAGATACTTAAAGATAAATCTCATCTCATGTGGACTTACATAGAACTCTCGCTACGTTCACATTTTATTAAACTCTAAACTCTGTGAGTTATTGTCTGATCTCTGTTCTCTCAACCCAACTCCACTAATATATTAACCTAACAATATGTTTGAGAAGTATTATTGCAACAGGTATGCAGTATGAGTAGAGTACAGAAACATGTACATTCTGGAGCGAGAGGAGAGATGAATAAAAGGAGAATGTGAGTGAATGCAAAATGGACATATATATGAACTGTAGGCTTTACAAAACAGTGATAATCATAATTGGTGAATTACCAATAAAAGTAGTATTTGTATTTGAATGAAATTTGGTAGGTATATGTTGGCCATACTCACCCAACAATTGTAAAAATGTCATGACAATCGGATGTGTATGTAGTTCCATTTCTATTAATTTCGTATATTTGCAGATAAGTCGAGAGTATACTTGTTGGGTGTATATGGAAAAATATATAAAATACCTTACCAATTTTCATGACATTTTCACATTGTCACATTGACAAGCTAATTGGCAACATACATGTAACAGCATATATGACAACATATATGTAACATAGAGACAACATACATGTAACCCAGAGACAACATATATGTAACCTGCAGACAACCTACATGTAACATGGAGACAACACAGATAAAACAGACACATAACCTATATACAACCCCATGATAAGGCCTCTGACCCGTGCGCTCGTGCCTTGCAGCTGTTCTTCCTGGTGGGGTTGGTGGGGAACGGGCTGTCCATCGCCGTCTTCTCCTCCAAGCCCATGCGGGTCGTGTCCTCCAACTTCTACCTGCTCATGCTCGGGGTGAGTCACACTTGCTTTACGTAGTAACAAAGTGGGCAAGAACACGGTGACCTCCTATCGAGGGCCGCACGTGTGTCTGACAACTTAGGGACGATTCAGTATTTATGACAGGGTGGGAATTTGAGGAGGATTTTAGGGCCCATTTTACTTCTCATTTTTTTTCGAGATTGGAGGAGGGGGGCTATCAATTTTTCACAGCATTCACATAAATACTCGTCCCTTAGTTTTTGGGGATGATTTCTATCTGTCTTTTGTCACTTATTCATTCTTTCAATTCATTCAATTTTGGTGAATTTGCCCGGAGATCTATCTAACAATTCACAAACAGTTCTTTAGATATTCTGAGGGGTAATACATTTTTCACATGAAATTGACCACTAGGTCACCAATTTTTAAAGCATCGTTTTTACTTAAAAATCATTTCTATTAATTTTTTCACAGCATTTTTGGAAAATCCTCCTACCCCACCCTGTCATAAATACTGACTCGTCTTAGTAAGGGTTCAGGGATGATTTAAGATGATCAGGGATGTATGAAGCTAAAATAGTATCAAGGTGGCAAAAGGCATTCCGCAATTGTGACTGCGCAACATACTATTTGACCAGCAGTTAAAGGAATATGATAGGCTATTGTTCTACATATGAAGGAGGGTGATAGCAACTAGTATCATTGATAATTTAAGATGGTAAATATTACGCCAACCCAATAGTATAGGGTTGGCGAGTATAGTTAATTGAGAGTAATGTTCATTCTTATTACTAAATTTTGTAAAACATTTATTTCCTGTAATGCAAAAGTAGCAGTGAATCATCCACAGTTAATCAAAAGTAATTTTAGGATGGACCGTATCTAATCAAAATTGCATAATGTAACTCATCACGACAAAGTTGCAACGTGATACAATTTCATGCTAATGAAGTAGCAAATTAATTATCATTCTGACATTTTCATCAAATGCTAATCAAAAGTCATGAAAACATCCTTAAAAAGCAAGACATAAGTGCAAAAACGTAAATGAGATATTCAATATTTTCCTGTCCCAAAATGAGAAAAGGACATTTTAATACACAATTTGGCATTCTCATTTCAAAATAAGCCTCCTATTGTGGTTTGCCATCAAGGACAAACCCTGCTGGACACACATGCAATCTCAATCGCCAATGAAGGACATCTCTATAAAGAGATCACTGGTACAATGATACCATTTGAGACCAAGCCGCTTGCTGGTCTCAGTAAATAGGTTGTATATGAAATCTAATAGCGCTTTATTGTAACCAAATCAACAAAAAGCATATATGACATATAAAACATTCTTTACAATTTTGTAAAAGCCTCTTCTCACTCATACATTTTCATCATAAATATCATCAGTATAAAAGACTATGCTTCATCTGATTAGAATATCAGGAGTCTCAAGGCAAATGTTTCTTAATAAAGGTTGCTATCATCTTTATTAAGCAAGAATGTTAGTTTATTTCTGTTAGATATGCAGGGGATGGGCAGATAGCATCAATTTTACTTTGAATTTCTTTTCTTGGCAAAGCTAGAGCAGAACAATGAAACATAAAGTGCAACTCTGTCCCAATACCATTATTACATTGCATACATATATGTTGGTCTACAGGGGTTGGTGGGCGAGTATATCTACTTCAATAGCTAAATTATATGCACTTATTCGGAATTTAGTAAAAGCACATGTCTTAAATGAGGTTTAAGAACATCTAGATATCTTTCATAGCCAAACTCTAATTTGAATGTGATATAAGTTCTCATTTTTTATTCTGTCTGTACTTTATCAAGGCAGTATGTAATATAGCTTTGTCGTACCGGTATTCTTAGTTTTATTTCTTGTCTGTTAAGTATAAAAGATCAATCAGTTGTGTACATTTGTAAATCCTACTTTTCTTATATTTGTCAATCACAAATTGAGCCAGAGCATCTTTTAAAATAGTATTTGATGATGTTGTCTTTATGTTTTCTAAATAAAGTAATACATTTGCCATTGCATCTAAACCTACAGCTAAATGTAGTCTTCTAGTTCACCCCTCACTGCAGAGCTATGAGCTTTCTTATGGACACCGAGTACAGAATTCAAAAAGGATACATGTACTTTTTCAATGGCTAAATTATCTAAACCTTTACAAAATACAGGGTTGTCTTTCATCCGAACTGTTGACGAACCCCATAATAACTGATCCATAAAAACATAAAGGCTTAACTAGGCTGCAATATGTTTACGGGTAGACCTAATGCCACTAGAGCCTACCTCTGCACTTTTCACTCCCAGATATCAATTTCACGTGCGTTTATTTTCCTTTCTTTTTTTGCGAGCCATACAATCCAGAAACCCCTCCCTACACCTTTGTTTTGAGAAACTCCTTTCCTCGCCATTTTAAAAACCAAAATGGCGTCTCACAGAAATAATCATGTTGACAAATTCCAGGTCTCAGGCTCCCAACCTGTCTGTTTTAGGTGTCGGACACGCTGTACCTGCTGAGCGTCTTCCTCACCAAGATCCTGTCCACGCTGCGCTGCCTCTACTTCCCCGACCTGCCCACTGACGTGGTCAACTTCCACCAGTTCCCCTGCATCCTGCTGCAGTACACGCAGGTGCCCCCGTGCTGCTTCAGTACTCGTGTGATAATAGTAGGGGAGCGCGGGGCTGGTTGAGACACTTTTAGTAGTTATCAATTTCCTCATAAATAGTTAAATTTGTGATATTTTTCGTTCAAGGACACATTTCTGTTAATGTGTGGACTTTGATTATATCACATGTTGACAATCATAGGATTGAACCATTTTCAACCAGCCCATGTCACAACCTGCTACACTCTCCCGTACAAAACGTATCTCGCTATTAGAAAAACAGTGATATGAACACAAGTGGTCTCAATACAGAGGTGGCCTCTGCACGGAGGTTCATGTTGGTCTTTTCATAAGGTCGGGGAACCATTAAATATGGTCTTATTATGAAGGTGGTCTCAATAGATGTGGTCTGAATTAGAGTGTCTATTGTACAGTAGGATCTGCTTTTGAGATCATCTCTATGCAGAGGCCACTTACAATACAAGATGATCATATTTCGCAGTGTCAATTCTTCACAAAGAGATCACAGAGAACTGTCAACTTTCAATCAAGACCACTTGACTAGTAGCCAGAGGGTCTTAATAGCGAGGTCCTATTGTAACACACGGCAAACAGCATCATGCGTGTACTTAAAATGTCTACAAACCATCTTATACATATCACCAGTATTTTAATGCCCAACGATAAAAACAATAAAAGTCCCATAACTCAAGAAATGCACACCAATTAGCCAAATGACTGTCATAACGTTTGGAATTTCTCAAGACCTTAATGTCACTACATACTCAATTGCTGTTATAATAGGCCATTACACTGTATAATAGGCAATATGCACGAGAAATCGTATATTGCTAGAAGAAATAAAACAATCTAATGAATGTGTCTGGAGCTTGCCCCATTGTAGTCCGTTCTCGTGGTCTGTACAGCAAGTGGCAGAGCTGAAAACAATCCTCCATGCTACTTAGTCCATTAATAAGTGCACCTTAGCGGACTCTAACTCACGAACTTGTGGTGAAGGATCGCTGACAAATGTCGTCATCGCAGAGGGGGTGAGGGGGGGTGAGGGGGGGTGAGGGTCGGAGAAAGATGACATGATGACCGGGGTGGATGTTTGCTAGTAGCAAGTACCAGGGGGAGGGGCACCAAATAAGTAAAAATGACGTGTTATATGCTGGGCGACGCAGAAGAATAATGACGCACGATGATGGGGTGTGGGAGGTGGGGGTCAAGAAATGCCTGAAAATACGATGACGTCATCTGTGAACGACCCCTTATGAGGCCAGAATGATACCATCATTTCAAACAGAGAGTTTAAATCGCATCCGGACCACTTCGTGTAGTAAAATGAACACTTGTCCCCACCAATGTCACAATGACTAACAGTGTTAGGAACGTGCGTACTCTAAAGTACTCAGATGACAGATAAGAATGATAAAACCCCTCCGACACACAGCCACACGTTTAAAGATAATGCTCAGTCAAAATAATGCAAATAACGCATCACATTGCTTCCCTACAAGCATACTTGTTTAGCCACTGACCATGATCTTTAAGCCACTCTTCTCTGCCCCACCAGGACCTGTTCTCGGACTACTCTGCGTGCCTGGTGCTGGCCTTCACCATCGAGCGGTTCATCGCGTGCTACTACCCGATCCGCTTCAAGGACGTGTGCACGGTGCGGCGGGCGCGCCTCGCCTGCTGCCTGCTCGGCGGCCTCATCGCCGTCTTCATCTGCCCCTACCACGTCATGTACATGGGACGGTTAGGAAGAACACATTCCTATTTCTTTTTTTCTTATCTTCCACATCACTCTTTTGTTTCTTATCTTCCACGTTCTTTCTTTGTTTCGCATCTTCCATATCCCTCTTTTATGTCTCATCTCCCAAATCCGTGTTTTATATCTCATCTCCCAAATTTCCATAGTTTTTGTCTACTTAATAATCTTCCTCATCCCTGATTTTCGTCTTATCTTCCACATCCCTCTTTTTATATCATCTTCTACATCCCCGTTTTATGTCTCATTTCCCAAAATTCACATGGGACGGTGAGAACGCACTTCTATAGCCTTCTGTTTTATCGTCTCATCTAGCACATCCTATTTATTTTCTCATCTTCCACATCCCACTTTTTTGTCTGATCTTGATTAGTTTAACCCCAACATCCCTCATTTTTTTCTCTTCCCCCACATCACATTTTTTGTCTCATCTCCCAACATCCATTTTCATTTATGTTACTCCAGCATACTCTTTTTTCTCATCTCCCACATCTCTATTTTATTTTCTCGTCTTCCGCATCTCTTCTTTTCATCTCATCTTCCACATCCTGGTTTTATGTCTCATCTCCAAAAATTCCATAGTTTTTTGTCTAATCTCCCTCATCCCTAATTTCTGTCTTGTCTTCCACATGCCTTCTTTGTTTCTCATCTTCCACATCCCTCATTTTATATCATCTTTCACATCGCTGTGTTGTGTCTTATCTCCCACAATTCCCTAGTTTTTGTCTAATCTCCCTCACCTCTAATTTTTGTCTCATCCTCCTCACCCCTCTTTTTTCTCATCTCACACACCCCTTTTTTATTTCCCATCATCCACATCCGTTTTTTATCTCATCTCTCACACCCCTCGTGTTTCTCTCATCTCCCATATCCCTAATATCTATCTCTTCTCTCACATCCCTCTTTCATTTACCTCATTTTGCACATCCTTCTCCTTTCCTTTAATTACGCACACACACCCTTTGTCCTTTTCCCCCACACCTCCCATTCTCTGAGTATGTCACTGCTGTTGTCAGTCTCATTGTGCGTTTCATTGTTTTTGTCTTTGTCAGACAGTTGTAGTCGTTAGCCTCTGTCATTATTTATGTCTTCAGCTTTGTTGTTTTGTGACGGTGGCATTTGTCTGAAGTCATCGACCACCAAAACACCCCATTTTGTACACATGCAAATGATGTCATTAACCGGCAAATGCTAGCGTTCTCACATCAATTTCTTCCTCAAATGGTACGTTTACGAACGTTAACACAGACATAATGTAATACGTGTAATCAACATATTGCATAACCGTATGAAATAGTGATTATGGAGTTTAAAATGCGTATTTCTAGAAGTAAGCTAATTGTACGCTAGGTACACATTATGTAGGTGTAGCCAAATATAAGCAAGTAAGTGCTAAGGTCTAATTGTGTACCGCTTTCAGCAAGAATCACTAGTCATTACTCAAACGCGTCAGAAGTAATCATACGCTTTAGAGTGCAGCAATTAGACTCAAACAGGTCTCTTTTTTTAGGCGTGCGACTGTATGTTTTTGTACTGTAGTCTAATACTGGAAAATGCTTTCTCTTTTTGAAAGTTCCAATTTCCATAAGAAATGAGCACTCATGGAAAAGATACATGTGCTGTGTTAGTAAGTATATAGGTCCCATAGGTGATATTGCACTGTGAAGTCTAGATGTGTAAAAAAAAGACCCAGCTCCCTGTGGTGTCATTCCCTAAACTGATGACTAAACACCCGAACAGCTTCACAGCTTATGCTCTTAAATGTGAATGTTACCAAACTACCCTATAACATCACCTCAAATCTTACAGCATAAAGTTGATCAGTTTATAAAAAAATAATATAAAACAAAAACAAAGACGTTGATGGCATCAGTTTTGATAGAACACCTGTGTATGGGTCTGGGGTATCTTCATCCCGGAGATATTTGTAAGAAGTATGATTGACACAAGGGGGATTACACATGTGTTTTGAGGTACGGGATTGACAAATGAAGTGACCCACGCCACGACCTCATGGGCAACTTAAAATGAAGTGAGCCCCTTTGAACATAATAGAACTGGGTAGCACCTGCATCCTGGTCACGTCTGACCGATCCTACATCCACCTTCAAGTTGCTATTTTCGGGGGTAAGGGGGATTACTTCAGGGGTGAATGGGTAGGGGGTGCCTATGAGATCTAAAATCATACCCCTTCTTGAAACCAGTGGAACTATGAAAATGATAAGGGTATTATTTTATGTGATACTGAAATGAAAACAGCTAGATTTACTACAACTTAAACCTTTTACACAACATAAGTGCAATCATAAACTATAGTGTTATTGAAATCAACTAAACTATATGGCTCTATAATGCAAAGTCACATGAAAATAGAGCTGCAGATATTGACCTCCTAGCGAAATTTGCTGGAATGTTGAAACCCTAAGTGAAACTGAGGGGTTGGAAAAGGTGAGCCCTAGTCCCTATCAGTGGCACATACCGTAGATTAGGGCTACTACCCCTACCCATTCACCCCTGAAGTTCACCCCCCCCCCCGGGGATAAGCCTCTTGGTGGTGGATGTGGCATCTGTCAGATGTGACAAGTGGGCTGGTGCACCCCCAGCCCCACCCCAATCCCATTCCAAATGCGTTATCCTTGCCTGTATCAGCCTTAAACCCCCAGTAAAGGGTTACGATGTCTGACCATGTCTCTGTTTCATCTACATGTGTGTGACACTTAACGCCAAGGAGCATGTAATGTAATACGGTGTCATATTTCTAATAACATGTTAAGGTTGCCAATTGCAAGTGAAATAGAACACCATGTTTTATGTATTTGGTTGGTAACTAAGGGTACCAGGATTTTCTGAATATATTTTGGATGGTTTATATACCCAACTAATGAGGAAAATACTTGTAAAAAGCTATTTGATACATAAACATGGCAAACATTTTAGTCGAAATAAACTATGTCAATATTGTGCGATTTACAAGGAAATCCCAAAAAGTAGGAATATCGGGAAAAATGTCAAAGGCGATGAATTTCTGATTTCAAGGAAGTGGGATGTGGTCAAAAACTGAAAACGAGGATGGTGTTGAAAAACGTAAAAAATGACAAATATTAAGTAAACACCACAAAATTAGGGAAGTTGGATTTCTTGACCCCTTGTAACATTCCCTCCCCTTTAATATAAAATACACAGTCATTGTAGATAACTCAGCACTATTTGATATGTTTCACTGGCAATTTTAACACATTTTAATGCCAAACCAGGCTAATTGCTGCGGTTCACCTTTTACTTACATGTAGTTACTTTAGTTTAAGTTTATTTATTTATATCATGTATGTAACTGGTTACAATTAATAGAATTATATGTACACCATATACAGTGTATAGAAATCAATCATACTAGTCTAACAAATTACACACATCAGTGTTAAAATTCTATTTATGGTGCGAATGCACTCATTTTATGTGATGTGAACAGTAATGGTATATTGTTCATGTGGCACATTTGGACCGAATGTTTAATAAAGCCGCTGTCAACTCATTGAATATTGCTTATTCACTAGTAAATTTGTAATGTATGGTCATTGTCAGGGCACATTTCCCCCTTTCACATTCATATGGCATCGACCGTCCTAAATGCGGAACTTGTGGGATTTTTTCATGCCGTGCCAGCTGATTTTATCCTGGGCTGACTGGTTTTAAAAGTTTATGGCCCACCGGGTATGCTAAATTTTGAGAGTCGCAATATTAGTATGATTAAGGGCTTTAGACGTTTTGTCGGGGCCGGCTACTGTTTATAGTTGTATAGTTGCCGGGCCTGTGACACAATAGCAAATGTTCGTAGGTGTGTGCTTCCGTGGCCGAGTGGATAGGAAGTTGGACTCTTCAACAGAAGGTAGTGGGTTCGATTCCCAATTAGGTTTGGTAGGGTGTCGCGATATCTCACTCCTAAATACTAAATAGTCACGCACTGCTCCGTGGCACCTACACGATAATTAGGTACAGGTCATTTGGTTGAAAGAGTGTGTGAATGATTGTAGGAGCTATAAGCATTGTGCACTGAATGTGCTGTAGATGCAAGTATATGAGAAATGATCAAATGATCATCAACGAGTGTGCCAATGACCTGATGTACATCATTAAGTCGTGAGAACAAGACTTGAATCACGACCAAGCGCATAGGCAGGATTTCACAAGTTTGGATTGAAAATATATTGGCCGTGTGTGCATGAATTCAAACCCTTTTTCGTAGCATCTGTGGCTATTCCAGACAGAAAAGTAACTTTAATTAAAACAAATATATGTTAAAACTCAGTTTCATTCAGTGATTGACTTTAAAACCAATGCCCACCCTCCCCCCAAAACACAGACACATAACAAAAACAGCAGCAGCAGCAGCAGCAGCAGCAGCAGCAGCAGCAGCAGCAGCAGCAGCAGCAGCAGCAGCAACAACAACAACAACAACAACAACACCAAAAACAGCAGCAGCAGCAGCAGCAGCAGCAGCAGCAACAACAACAACAACAACAACAACAACAACAACAACAATAAAATGACCAACCCCCCAAAAAAAAACTAAAAAAAGACTAACAAACAAACAACAAACAAACAACAAAACAACAACACACCAACAAACACAACAAAACAAAAACAACAACAGAAAAAAAACACAGAAAAAACCTATCAAACACATAGTAACCTGTCGCCCCCTCTGCTGCAGGCTGGCGAAGTACAACGTGTGCGCGGTGCTGCCGGACTACGAGACGGAGTTCACCATCCTCTACGTGGTCGAGGCGCTGCTCTTCCGCATCGGGCCCGTCCTCGTCATCGCCGTGCTCAACGTCTTCATCATCGCCAAGGTCAGTCTGCTCACACCTCAGTGGTCGAAGGTCAGGCTGCTCACCCCTGCTGGTCGGGAGGTCTTTTTTTTCACCACTGGGTCAACAGGTCAGGCTAAGGGTCACCACTCCAAGGTCATACCATGTGTGCTCACCACCTAGATCATGCCTTAGTGTACTAGACTCGGGAGGGGGTGGGGGTGGGGGGAGGGGTGTTGTCTCACATTATCGTGTTGAGTATGGACGTGCCCCCGATGCTGAGTGTATTTTTTCACATTTTTGGTAAATTCTGGGTGTCTTTGGGCACATTTATAGAAGGTTATGGTACAATTTTTCTCAGATATTGGTATATTGTGGGTCAAGTTTTTTTTAAAAAATCAGTAGAATGTTGCTGTGTGCTATTTTCAAAATGCCCGTGTCAAGTCACTTTGTAACCCCTAGCTAGCCTTTAAATGTTATATTTGGCTGCACTCAAAAATTCTACAGGCATCGCCTCAATGTTTCAGCTTAAGTAATTACTGATCATGCTATTTATTAACTCCCGCATATTAGAGTTACGATCAATCTAACATGTGCAATTGTTCATGGAATGTGAGTTATATACTGTGGAGTATGACTTTGTTAATTGTGGGTAATTTCATATAAAGGAAATTAAAAATAAATAGCTAAATACCAAATATCATAGATATTAGACAGGCATTATTCAGCACCCCTATATTCTTCCCTGATGCTATAATGCTACTAACGATAGCCCTTGCACATAACTTTGATGGATGCAATTTCCAATGTACGAAAGAAAAGATGCACATCCTCTATCTGTCATGGCGCCGTATTGTCACCTCGCCCGCTAATATCCAACCCTTTCACTTTGCTGCTCTTTATTCATAATATTGAGATTGAAATCCACAATGGCTGCCGTTTTGGCGAATGTGTCATCCCAACCTCACAGATCAGCATATAGCATTTTTACTTCAAGGACTGATGACGAAATGGGAATGAAAATGCTGGGTGCCCTCTCCCCAACCCCCCTTTCCCCGACATCCCAATAGCCTGGAACATCACTAAAGATGGCACGTTATTATGGTTCCAATTGATGGTTTTCATGGTTAATTTGATGGTGATGTCCAAAAAGGAAATCTGTTTACTCTGCGCCCCCTGCCCCCCCTTTCAACTCAGTGCATCAACACTCGTCCTCATTATCAATATAGTATAGGCAATACTCATCCGTATTAAGAAAAATAGTAGAGGCAAATACTCATTCATATTGTACAGTACATTGTAAGTGATGATATAGTACAAGAAAGTAACCTCCTTCTATTCCAAGCTGTTGCTTATAGAATAAAGTACCCAGAGCCTGATTGCGCCTGTCGCTGCGGTAAACAGTAAAGTGGCTCGCCCGCACTGACTGGCAGGTCTCTCGGGGGACAAGGTTTACAAATGTCTTTGTGGTGCATCATGTAACAATTTGTAACAATAACTTAAGCATTGTACTGAATATAAAAATAGAAATTATAGAATACGCTATTTTCCCCGTCCCTATATGATAGCTTGTAACATTCTGATTGGTTAACATCATAATGAGCACTTACACGAAAACAGTATTTTTCTCTGTTCTTGCCAAAGACAGTCAGACATTTTGAACATTCCTAAATTGGGTATAGTAAGTTCCATGATTAGAACAGCAACATTTGTTTATATTTGCATTGCTTCAGCAAAAAGAAAGATTCCGTGTATGTGTCAGCGTGTGTCGTCTGCACACGTTGTCCGGTTGTAAGCAGTCTAGGATGGTAGGTGCATTCTAAACACCGTAAACTTCTTTATACTGACCATTAATATTAGTCAAAGTTAGTGTAGTGGTGTTGTGCTCTCTGAGCACATTGGATCTAGTTTTGCTCTGTATACACATGTCTATCACTAGTCGAGCCATTTCCAAAATGTCTGACTATCTCTAGCAAGCACTAAAAAAAATGTCACTTTCATGTAAATGTTTATTATGCTGTAAACCAATCCAAATGTTGAAAAATGGCTGTGTAGTTCGGGCAAAAAATAGCGTATCATCACTATACTATTGTGTATGTTGATATTCAGTACAATATCAACGCTGTAATAGAACACTTACTTCATGAATGAACTTGCTATCAGCACACCAAATATTATTCCAAATACAGATAGATATATTGTTTCCCGCACAATACTATTTTTAGTGAAACAAACAAACATTGTTGCATCTGACCAATGTAGGCCATAGTGCGCCTGACATATACGTTTTGAACAACATCTCCCCATCAAAAACAACCCAATCACACTCAGTACTAAAAATGTAGAGCTGCGGATCATTACTGTACAGATTGATGGGAAGAGAATTGCGGCTGCACAAACAAGTGCCTATTCCATTGCTGCTTCCATTCCACCTGTCATTATACGGACCGGGTTGTGTCTGCCAGAAAAGAGGAAGTGACAGATTAATCAACCCATCATCGGGACATCACACAGACGACTTTTCAATGCTCAATCTTTCTTTTTCTGCTCAGCCACAGTGTGCTTTTGTAATATCCTTTGTCATGTTTTCCCCCAATCTATTGTTTGTTTGGTAGTTCACAAGGAATTGTGTGTTTTTGATGCCATGGGAATGCAAGGGTCTTGCTTTTGTGTAAGAAATTAATGGGAATGATTGGTAAAAGAACACATTGTAGCAGAGAGAATTGTTGGGGGAGTTGTCTATACATGCGATAGAACAATCAGAGGTAAGGGCGGGCTGAGGGGTTATTGGGTGGTGTGTGCTGGAGTGAAATATTGTGGTGGAAGCGATAGTGAGAAAGAGAAATGGAGAGAGAGAGAATGAAACGGAGAAGGTAGGAGAGAGTGAGAAAAAGTGAGAAAGAGTGTTAGAGGGATAAGTGAGGAAAGAGTGAAAAAGACAGGTGCTCAGAGAGAGTTGAGAAGAGAGAGATTGAGAAAGAGAAGTGAAGATATATAGAGAGAGTGTGTGTGAGAGAGAAGTGAGGATAAAGAGAATGAGAAAGAGATGTGAGCGGAGAGAGTGAAATTGCCAGTGAGTTAGACAGAGCTTGCACTGGGCGCATTTGTGGCTGGTGCAGGTGTCCGTTCTCTCAGACTAGGGGTGTAACCGGAAGTATAGGGCATGCTATCAAAGTATGAAATGTAGTTACATGGAATGAATGTTTGTCAGCATACCTGGCTACGGAGACCACTAGAGGCCCGTGTGCAAGGCCAGTGTAAAGCTTGTTGTAGATGTCTGAAGAAAGTCTGTATCACTGGCAGATCCAGGATTTTGGAAAGGGGGGGGGGCGCAGTTACGGGATTTCGTGGGTTTCGTAC
>JAGTTF010000197.1:1758487-1770987 GCA_019095985.1 Streblospio benedicti
TTAGAAATAAGAGAAAACATGTGTTTAAATTACCTTTTCCTCCGACCACCATCTTGATGTTTCTGTTTCTGTATTGTATTGTATATTCCTCCTCTTATCAGGATGTAACTCCCGGAGTTACCCCATCGGCTTTTAGTACCCCGGTGAGTTTTAGACGTTGACGTACTTTGCATATAATTTCTTTCATAAATAACGCATATAGAGCACTGCACACCCAGTTCGTGTGCACACCCAGTTCGTGTGTTATTTAAATGAAATTGTTAGGCTCAAACAATTAGCACACAATATTACTACTTTAAACATTATTGCTTTCCCGGTGCCAAAGTGAAAAAAATAAATTTCTAGTAAGATCTAATGTAAATAAACATATTCAAATCCCCGATTATCGCCACGCACGAACTGGGTGTGCATGCAACGAATTGCACCATAGATCATATGATTTTAATCAATCATAACAACTGTGTTTTTCATGCGACAATATAGACCTAAGTAGCTTTATTTTGACACATCAAACACTATTGAGGGTTCATTAATAGCTGTGCTACGATTATTTAAACAATAAAATGCACGAACTGGGTGTGCAGTGATCTACATCATATCTTTTAACAGATAATTAAACTACAAATTAGTATAATCCATACTCTATCATTCATCAATAATCGAGTACTAACTTTGTCCAGGAAGTATTGCATTTTTTGAAAAATGTTTTAGACTGTTTACGTTAGACGTAAAAGATATAGTCTACACGAAAACATACATCGTGACGTGCTGTACATTGGCCGGATAGCAAGTAAGATTCTCGGCGCCCGTACTAGTAAATAGAGAGAAATTGCCGACTTTCTACCTAAGAGTCTTGTATTGAAATTTTGTTAATCTTCTCACTTTTAACTTGGGATGAATTCGCTAACCTCTGTTCTACAACATATTTGATTTGATTTGATATTCTTCAGGAACTAATGTTCCTAGGATAGCACATGAAAGCGTACATATATATGTAATGCTTATTTCCCTGCGCCCCCCTGGATTTGCCTATGAGCAGCAAGCTGTTAAAAAGTTAGAAGTCTGAACCGTTGTCTCTATAGCCCCCATCTTACATACTTGGATCAGTTATCTTCTCAACCCTCTGCCAGGGCCACTTGATGTGAGAATAGATCGGAATTGACCTGCAAATTAATATCATACATTCATTGTTTTAATCCAAGACCAGATCTATGCAGTATATTTGTGAAATGTTCTATTGTGTAAATAACAAATGCAATTCAATTTGCTTAGAGTCTATATGTATAATTGCGTGTGTGTCCAGTTGATTTTTGTTATGTGGTTTAAAGCAGTGGGCCTAATGAATATCAATTATGTTAATGTATTTAACTGCTTTTCTTTTAAATAAATAGAGCTATTTTTTAAAAGAAAAGCAGGTAAATACATTAAAAGGATTGAATCATATGAATTGCAGGTTTATTTAGTTCTGATCAGAGAAAAGTGTACTATAAGAGTACATTTATTACTAATAAGCTCCTAAATAGGAGGAATCACACAACAAACAAAACCTGGCATTATCCCACTAACAAAAAAATAAAACACGTGAACTTAATGACCTCAGTTAAGTGCAGTGCACTCACCCACTTATCATATCTGGGTCGAGCGTCAGGCGTAACCTGGTCATTAAAAGACGTAACCTGGTCAATAAATGCTTTATCGCAAAAGTGTTGGTCCTTCCTCACGTCAACATCGTTTTTCTGCTAAAGGCTAGCCAAGGATTATAAATGGAAAATCAGACGTCAGCATGCTCAATTTTGCGATTGACACTCCAATCTCGTGGTCAATTCCTACACTCATAAATACCGAGTAAAAGCACTGTTTAATGTGGTGATTTCACGCTTTGAAAAGTCCGACATTTGTCACTAATGTTAACAGTTAAAGAGGGACTAGTCTGTAATTCAATCTGATTTAAAAGAAGTGACCCTAGGTGAGATGAACCAATGGAACTAACGTTGATTAGGTATCAATGGATGTTTAATTGATAAAGGGAGATGCCTCATTTCACTCACTGCCCGTGACATCACAAACACGCCCACGCTAATGAAATGCCTGGTTTGGTGTGAGATGAAACACTAGATAGTCCCGTTTTAAAATTTACTGCACAACCAGCTCCGAATGTCAAGCTGTGCGCATAAGAAACATGTAATTACATGATAATTAGGGGCTAATCATCGTATACCATGAAATATTTATTTGTTGAGAAAACTTTGATTGTTTGCACAAATGTGACCGTTAGATTCTGTTGTGGCGTACTTTGGTCCACATAATACTCGACATTTTCCGAGTGATACCAAGGTACTATACGGCCGATTGAGGTGAACTATTACTATCTGACCGAGGCTTCCGCACAATACCATGAACAGAACGTAAAAAGGGCGTCGCTTGATGCCTCATACACGCTAAATAGGTGCAGGTCAGGCGAGTTGTCAGCGATGTACACTGCAAGGTGCAGTGTAATGTTTTATTGAGTCGAAGTTTCTAGATTGTATGTTATGATGATTGCATATGACTGACAACAGGCCAAATTGTTACTTCGTACTACATGTACTACTAATGTACTGCTGGATACGCCGTAGGGATTTAGGATCTAAGAATGAGACAGGGGCAGAATCCGTGAGACTCTATGGCATTTAAGGTGTCTCCCCGTAACGCTAGTTTAGACACACTTGTCAAATAATGGGTATGTGATGATTAAGTTGATATTGGACCAAGGGGATAATGGGTTAAAAGTCTGGGTTCCAGGTCTTAATTGGACCAATAGTTGGAAATTATTATAATATATAATACATTTTACAGACGAACGTGATGTGCATACCTAACATTTGGCTGATGGGTCACAGGATGCTCTTGACTCATATGCATCTTTAAATATTGGAGAAAAAAATGCTAACCATTTTAGTGACAATTGGTAGACAAAGGAATATGCTTGATGAGTTATAATTACAGGTGTAGATGAACCAGCCAAATCAATTGTGAACCCCATTTAATTGATATAAATACATATTAACATAATGTTCCTGTAAGCCAGTAAAATTTTGACCAGCAAAATATTTGTTTGGCAACGCAGAAAAATGAATGTATAAGTATATAAAATAGGTAAGATACATATTGTTACACTATCTTACAGTGAGCTATAATTATATTTCAATGTCTCTAACAATGGAAATTATGCACACATTTTGTACAGAGGTAGGAGCTTGCTTGGCATGACAGTGTTTTCAAACATTTTAAATAAAAACGCATGTTTAAAACATCTATAAAAAACTTCTCATTGATCATTGGGCACAACAATCCCATCCAGATACTATTTAGTGTTCAAGGTGGTGGATTCTCTTCTTCAGGACAGTCACCAGTAGTGTTTTTATGCTTTCTTCAGGACAGGGGATTTTATGCCTCATTCTCTGTGACGGCTGCGGTTTGTGTAGTGGTTTTCACCTGCTGCGTCTCCGCTCCCACCCCGCCCTCACCTCCGCCGGTCTCCTCGGCACCCTTGGCCCCCTGCTCCCCCTCCCCGGCGGGCGGCCTCTCCCTGCGGCGGGGCGGGGTGCGCCACGTGTCGACACGCGGCTTGGCGGTCACCGCCACCTTCACGTAGTTTGGCACCGCCGCGGGTTGCTGGGGCGCAGCACCGGAGGGCTTGGCGGCCTGGAGTCTGAAGATAGACGATTATATGTGAGTGAGTGGAGAATGCAATACGGCATATCGAGATGCGCTGTTACACAACTATAGGTCTTTTTTTTTTGCTTCCCTGGTGGTTTCTATGGTTCTGTCCACCATTTTTCACCTTTTTGTGACATCACACTCAAGATCACGAGTCCTCTCAATTTTCTCCTATTCCCTGGATCTATTTTTTTTTTAGTCCGTATATATACATGTAGCATCTCATTTCCATACCACCCACACCACTAGGATGAAACAAATATGTGATTAGTGTTTTAACTTAAAAACTTTTAAGGCAGTTTGTTATCAATACTTTCGTTTTAAGCCCATGACAAATAGTTTATCTAGAGCCCTCTAGTAGGCCATACTTCAGTGACTTTTGAGACCACCTATATAATAACACCTTTCTCCCCAAGGCGTGTCTTCATGAAGAGGCCACCGCTAACCTCCAAACACGGCCCACTTTCTCTTATGGCCACTCACCCGAGAAATCCAATAGATGGTTTCCTTCTACTCTGTAGTAACAGTACATATACACAGTATGTGCTAGTACCGTAGTGCTTTTTTGATGAGCTCATATCACTCTTATAGGGAAAAAATAAAACACATGCACACATGTCGATTGTGATATAGGACTAGCTACTCAACCATGACCATTTCTTGTCTAGTGCACACTATTATAGACTAATAACAACTCGCCTGTTGATCACTTTTCCCGCCATCTGTCGTTTCTTGTACTCGTCCGTCCAGTTGAAGTTGAGTCGGCCCCACGCCTCTCGCCCCTCACCCCCCGCGGCGGCGGCGGCACGGCCTCGCTCTAGGCTCTTGGCCCGAGCGTACCTAGAGGAGGGGGTCGAAAATATGATTAGTGATTTGCCTTAAATCTTGATTGTGAATTGTCAACTGTCTTTATTTAAGTGTGTGAAATGTGTGGAACCTATTATTGGTGACTGGTGATCTGCTCGTTTTTAAGGGCGGTGATTGGTGATTTGCCCAAATCTTGAGCTTGAATTGGAAATTTCCTGTATTTAAGTGTGTGAAATGTGATGCAACCTATTCAATTACAATTCCTGATTATTGGTGAACGACAATTAAATTAGTATTGGTGACTGGTGGTTTAGGGGGGGGGGATGCTGAATGTAGTTTCATCAAGGCTATATACTCCACCCCGACCCCCCTCCTAGAGGACAATCACTGTCTAGCCGCAGGGGCGGGGGGCGGGGGGCACGAACAGCGTCCATCCCTGCCCCGTACTCCTACATGTTTATATTATTTTCAGCCTGATCCTGGATTAGATATGAGGGCCCCAGATCTGATAAATCATGCATACACCATTGACACGCATGTCCGTTTTGTCGTAACCACACTTTCTCATCTACATGCAGGATTTCCAGGAGGGCTAGAGGTGTCAAGAAGCAACTGAAATGTAAGCGTGTCACACTCAGACCCAGTGCTCTGGATTTGTCATGAGTTTAAAAGTAAACACAGTGAATCACAATCGGGTCTCATGATGAAAATGATTCCTGGAGAAGATCCTGATTAGTTCAATTTTCCATCTTCATGCATAAGTTTGAATTTACAAATTCATTTATAAATGAGACGTTCCAGCAGACAAAATAAGTATTGCCAAGTTTCTTTTTCTGACTGAATGTGATATAAGTATTTCCCCTTGAGAAGTGTTAGATTTCTGTGCATTTTTTAATGTGCTTCATATTGCAGACATTCTAAATTACCGACTTTAACAATGGGAACGTTCACATGTGACAGGATCTCAATATCGGGGCATTTCTGACACCCTACCCCTCTCCTTGTAATGCTTCATCATACCCCCACCCCGCCCTTAAGACGATATGACATCATCATTAGAACAAGAATCTATTCATTGCGACTTAAAACAATTTTTCATCGCTTTGCAACCATCGCTGGCTTCATTTTACTATATAATTATGAGACCAAGAAGAGTCTATATATTTTCTTCGTGAGAAACACAGTGTTAATATTTATGTCAATTGAAAACATAACATTCAGGTCTTTTGTTGTTGTTTTCTTGTTGTTGGAACCCCCACCCGATTGATGAGGTCACTTTTTACTATCATGTCATTAGTCTTCATCGTGCTCTCCGACTCCAACATATCTGGAACAAGGTAACTTTAAACAAAAACAGAAAAAGCAAACTCATAGCTGTGTTTTCCAGCCTCGCCCACCTGTCCTTCTGTTCGCGCTCCCTCCGCTCGAGGCTGCGCGAGCGGGGCTGGCGGGTCAGCGCGGCGCCGGGCTGTCTAGACGTGCGCTCCGTCTGGCTGCCACCTGCACAACAGTCACACGACATCAGACAAGAATCTTCCTAATTCTGATGACAACATTGCGGAGGGTAAGGTTGTTAGAGCAGTGGTGGGTGCTGTGGGCAGGATGGGTGAGGGTAACAGGACAGTGTGAATATATATAACCACACTTTTTCACTGAGACCCCTTCTAGGCCTCGGACATAAGCAGGTCACATTCAAATCAATGTGTATATGGGAACGGTATGCTTACCATCGACTCCTTCAAATGCCCACATTATTTGATATAGGCCAATTAATACATTTTTTATATATATATGCAGGATGAAAATTTCTTGAAACAGTCTTTAATGAATTACAGAAAATCCCCATACTGCCTGGAAGTGGTGAATTTCAAGAGCCATGATCCAACAATGACTAATAATTGACCATGTAAGAAATTACTTGATACAACTGTTCAGCTAATGTTTTGTGTTTTCAAATGGTATTCCCACAGACTGTTTAGCCATGGATGGCTCTGTGTTTGTTCTGTTTGCTGTGTATGCTGTGTTTCGTTGTGTCTGTTGCCCCCATCTGGACTCACGCTGCGTCCTGGCGTTGGCTGCCTCCTCGTTGAGCGCCGCCGCGGCCCTCACCCCACCGCCCAGCCGGTCCCAGATGGGCCGGCTCTGTCGCTCGCGGTACTTGTCCGACCACTCAAACTCATGGTCCTGGAATGATGCATTGAGTAATTCAACCTGCAGTAAAACCTCTCTATTAGGACCACCTTTGGGACCAGGGTTAGGCGGTCTCAATAGAGAGGCGGTCTCTACACAGAGGTTCATTTTGATAGCATTATAACAGTGAACAGTGGTCTTATCATAGACGTGGTCTCAATAAAGAGGTTGTCATAATTAGAGGGTTTACAGTACTTGATTCCATCGGCTTCATCCACACACATGTAGGTATACTTATAGAAAATTGGTTTCCCTCTGTATTACAAATTGTGGAAGGGAACACTGCAAATACAGATTTCGTTTTTGGTCCTGACGAACATCATGATTTCAATTTTGTGTCGGGCATATTCAAGTCACAAGTTATTGGACATACAGATGTTGTAACACTGAATGTAAACCGTTTTCTAATATGTTTTCCCAAGTTTACTTGTCGATACAATTTTTTTCTTCCCCCTCTCTCTTTTTCTATGGTAAGCAACTTCCTATCACTGTATTGCTGAAACCTAAGCTTCCATTTGACTATATCAAGTGGCCCTGACGGGACTAGAGCCCACAACCCCAATGTTGTGAGACCAGAATGATACCGTCATCCCAAGCGGCGGGCTGTTAAAAGGTTACACAGACGAAGCGTTGCAAGTTCGAGTCCTGTTAGGGCTACTTGATATAGTCAAATGGAAGCTTAGGATTGAAATACCGGTCTTCAGATATGTCAATACGGTGGTAGGAGCTTGCTTGGCATAGAAAGAGAGAGAGAAGAAAATCAATATAAACAGTGTAAAAGAGATTCCCGTAGACTGACGATACCTGACAACCGGCACGTAACGCGTATGTTCAACGTCAGTTTACGGGAATCTCTGAAAAGCCTTACTACATTTACCCGTGGGTCAAATGCACCATGTTTTCTGGAGCTTTATTGGTTCAGTGACAGACGGTCTGAACATCTCATTACTTGTTAGTCAGAAGAAAAAAAACTGTCTCCAGTTTTATATCAAGCTAAGCAGGTGTATCACATGTTATTATGAGACTATGGTTACAAATACCTCTTCTGATAAATACTGACTAGTCTCTAATTCACCTTGTGTGACTGGAGAACCACGCCGCACTGTGAGTTTGCTCGGCGACCAAAATTGTAAAAACACGGACAGTTCTATAATCTACATCTTGACTTTTATACTAATACAGAGCGTCTTGATAGAGAGTTTCTACTGTAATCTACACCTTCACTTTAATACTGGGACACACACCCCGTGTGTTCCCACCTCACCTTGAGCCTCTGGAAGTTCCCCCCGCGCCGCTGGTAGCCGTACTTCGGCTTCTGCCACTTGTCCTGGAAGAGAGTCACATGGCAAAAGTTGTTGTTGGTGATGCAACCATTCAATTACAATTAATGATGATTGGTTAAGGACAATGAAATGCATAGGCAAATCTACGGTAGGGGGGGGGGGCACAGTGGGTGCTCGTACAAAAACCATGAAATCTCTTAAGTGTGCCCCCCCCCCACCTTACCAAAAACATGGATCTACCAGTGTAATACATTGGTAATTGGTAATTAAGGAAACAAAATATTGGTAATTGGAGTTTTTCATCAAGGCAATAAACCCCTCTAAAACATTCTGGTACATTAGACACGGCATCAGAATGACTTAGAAGTTCTCTTTTTAGTTTACTGTATTTAAGATACTAATATTAAGTGCCCTGCGCAGTAACTCAAAACCATTGCTATTGGAGCAAATACCGAGGAAAGCAGAACATTTTCCTCAGGACAGTCACTTGGGACAAACACTCCTACCTGACTGTCCTGTGGTCACAACGCAACCGGCGATCATGATGTACTCACTTTGTAGTTGAGGCCGTGCTGTGGTATTGTTACCCCGCCACTCCCGCCATCAGAGCTCTTAGTGCCACCTGCAGCAGTCACAAAGTCAGAACTATATATTGACCATGTAAAACTGTCATTGGACAGTTCCTACACACGGTTTTGTAGAGTATGTATCAACTCAACATAAGGGAAACCTGTGCATGTCTCATTGTTATAAGCGTTAAGTATTGAATCGTCTTTACATTGAGTGCATATTTAAGGGGTCCTGAGTTGACCTGAAACCATGTTCCACTACATTTTGACATCTAATATCCACGTTCCACTATAACATCTCATGTTCCATGTTCAACTATGAAAATGGCCCCAAGCAAAGAAGTTTAAACACAATTTATCAGCAATTCTTTCTCGTGTCAAAGAACGCGTACAATCAGGTCAAAACACTGTAAAATTGCAACAAAAGTGCAAAACAATTGAGGTCCACTATCCTGCCCCCACCCCCGCTTCCTTATATCTAATACTAGCAATTATAGGCCTACTGTGTTGATGCAGAAATGGTTGTTTTTCAATCTTGTTCCAGTGATCAGCTGGAATTAAACCTAAGGATAACCACTTAACTGTGTGACCACCGTACACTATTAAAAATTATTTATCCCACAATGTCCCACCACTCTGAGTATCAGATGTCAAACTGAGCTCTGAAATGTTTCACCAGAGAGTGAATTATCATAATCTATTCATTTATGGGACCTGATGCCTAATTTTTCGTCATGGCATTGTGTTTTACTGGGCTGTAATTTATATGCATCATAGAACTAACTATTCAAACTACCTGCATGTGGACTGCTCTCGGTGTTATAACCATAAACATGTAAATAGAGACTGTAAATCTTCTGATTGATCACTTGACCTGGTCACATTTTTAATGAGCAATATTTATCCTTCTCAGGTCATATCTTTACATCTGATACTCAGAGCATGTCCCACTGGCAAAGAATGAAAAGTCAAGTGGCAAGCTGCCCGTGTACATACCCTGTGAAATTCTATCCATATCCCAGATCCGGGGGGAGGTCATATAGCAAGAATTGTGATTGGTGATAAGCCCTAAATCTTGAGTGTGAATTGTGAACTATCTGTGTGTAAAATGCGATGTAATCTATTATAGGTGACTGGTGATCTGCTCATTACAAGGGCGGTGATAGGTGTATTCCCCTGAACCTTGAGTGTGAATTGTGAACTGCCTGTATGTGAAATGTGATGCAGCCTATTCAATTGCAAATCCTGATCATTGGTGAAAGACAATGGAATGTATTTTTGTGACTGGTGATTTAGGAAAAACATGTTGATAAATGTATTTTCATCAAGGCTATATACCCCCACCAAGGTATTACAAGTATAATCACACTGGTGAATTGGTGACTGATGATTTAGGGGGGAAAATCTTGGAGAATGGATTTTGATCAAAGCTATCCACAGCACAGCCTTTACCGTCACTCTGCTGTTGCCCCTCGCCGCCTGCGGCCTCCCCCATGGGCGTGCTGGTGTGGAGCGGGGACGCGATGCTGACGTTGCTGGCGAGGTCCTCCACCTCGCGGGGCGGCTGCTGGCTCGGCCCGGGCGAGGCCAGGCTCGGGGGCGGCAGGGTCAGGTCGTCATCACTGTCGTCCCAGTCGTGAGGTTGTGAAGCGGCGGCCGCGGGCTGTGTTAGCGGGTTAAAGGTTAAATACTGGGTGATACAGTAGAAACTCTCTATTAGGACCACCTTTGGGACCAGTGTTAGGTGGTCTACTAGAGAGGTGGTCTCTATACAGGGGTGCATTTAAATAGGTTACGAATGTTTTGGACGGTGAAAAATGGTCTTATTATAGATGTGGTCTCAATAGGGAGGAGGTCTTAATTGGAGGTTCTACTGTACTACTGTACGTGTTTCAGATAGTTCTACTGTTTCATTTTGACCATTTCCTTGGGGATCTTTCATTTTATTCAGGCCGTACTATGCGTGTACCTGCGTGTGCTGTGTTTGCTGTAACCAGCCCGCATCAGCAGCCGGAACTGCGTTGCCATTCTCCAAGTCTGCAAGTTTAGCACACACGGTACACGGAAATGAACAGTATCTGCATATATTCATTTGTACTGATCAACACCTACGCGTAAACCTCACTGTGTGACCAATAAGTCGGCAGTGAGCTGCTCCTGGATATGACAAAAAATAGAAAAGCAATAACTTTGCTCTTATGTTCTTGTGGTCATGGTTTATAATATATGGTTCAACATTGCTATGTGCTATTCAAGAAATGCTGTTGGGTGGTGAGCTAGCTAATATAGTATTTCCTGTTCCGCTTGGTGCCACAATACCACCCTATAGTGCAGTAAAGGCAACACCGGGCGCCGTAATACTTCGAACATCAGGACAGTTTCGTTTCGCACCTTTCATAACGTCCTCGTCGCTGTCGTCCCACTCGTGTCGCTCATCCAGGTCCTCGGGCGTGTGTCGCAGCCGCCGGTCGTCTGCTGCTGGACTCTGCTGGGCGGCGGCAGCAGGCAGGTGCGCGGTGGCGGGACTTTCCTCAGCGACCACGGGCTTGGTTGGTTTCACTGAAACACAAGGCACGCGTCTTCTAAAATGTAAGTGTGCTTATTTACAGTCGCAATTCACAGTTTATCGTGCTCTAGCGACTTACATTCTACACCAGGTCATTGGCAGCATCCTTGTTACACTATAGCTTTCTCAACTGTCTGGGGAGCATACAATATATCGGTACAGTAGTGTAAACGTGCTAATCAATCACATTTGTGTTCACTCACCTGACCTGTACCTATTTAACGTGTAGGTACCACGGAGCAGTGTGCAACCTGTTAGAGGTAGGTTTGCTCAATACCCACCATCAGACCCGATCGGGGTTCGAACCCACGACCTTCTGATCACGAGTCCAATTTCTTATCCATTCGCCCACAGAAGTTGTACTAGTGGTCTACAGTCGTCCATGCGCAGCATTGGTGGTAGTCACTAGCATGCGTTGTGTATTTCACTTTAAGTGTCAGCCAGCAAGAGATAAGAAGGCGGCTCAAAACGTCGGGTGCGAAAATAGATTTATTGGAACTATGCCAATGCACAAGTGTATGACAAATGAACCAAGAAATCGTGTAACTACGGTGTCATACTCACTGGCAGATCCAGGTTTTGGAAAAAGGGGGAGGGGCGCACTTGAGGGATTTCATGGGTTTTGTACGCACGATCGATGGCAATCATGTCAAAAACCCTATGAAATGAAGAATTTTGTTGGGGAAAGGAAGGGGCTGCGTTGTCCCTCCCCACCCTACGGATCTGCCTGTAATACTCAACCTCCGCATTCTTGCTGTAATTACCTGTATCTGCCGGTTCCTGCGAGTTGTCCCTCATTTGTGCACCATGGCTGTAGTTTCCGGTGACGTCATCCGCTGTTTCACCATCCGCTTGGCGCCCGCCTCCTCCCTGCTGTCTTCCACTGCTGACCTCGCGGCCGCACCACCACCTGGCTCTGTGCGCCGCGCCTCACCACCCACGATGGTGCTGGCGGCGCCGTGTTCCTGAAGTCCTCCCCGGCGGCGCTCCTGCTGCGCCCGCCCGCGCCCGCCGCTGGTCGCCGGCGCCCCGCGCCACTTGCGGAACACGAGCTCCGTGGGCACGTTGGCCGCGTAGTCCTCAGCGATGTGACCCAGCTGTGACGGGGGAGGGAGAGCATTAGGGATTTTCCCATCATTTATACTTTCGGGTCTTAATTTTTACCATTATTTATACTTTTGGTTCATAAGTTTACTATTATTTATACTTTCGGGTCATAATTTTTTTATACTTTTTGGGTCATAATTTTCCAATTCATTATATTTTTGGTGATAATTTATCAAAATACTGTATATTTTTTGGTCATATATATTTGACATTTTAAAGTGAATATTGATAAATCATTATATCTTTAGGTAATAGCATTGTTCTTTGCTTTGATTCACA
>JAGTTF010000197.1:1775987-1787659 GCA_019095985.1 Streblospio benedicti
ATATCCAAGTTCTAAAAATCCTCTTCCCTTAAACCAGTCAAAAAACGATCACATTAGGCCTATATATGATCCAATCCCCCGATAAAATCTGTTTCTGTTCAAATGATATCTGGAAGAAATTCCACAAGATCTCATTTGTAAATGTCCACACAAGGCCCGGCCCGTACAATGGGCGCACTTGAGCCAAATGTCAACACGAGTGACAACGCGGTGACTCCCGGACAAAAGGGAGAGTAAACAGACGAGATCCCTGAAAGGGTCGCCGCCGTCGTGTGTGAATGAATGTGAATGTGGTGGTGTATGGTCCTGATCCCAGTCTGGCTCTCGTGACCTTACAATTTACACCGGGTCATTGGCACACTTATTGATCATCATTTGATCAGTTCTCGCATGATTGCATCGGCAGCACATTCAGCGCACAATGCTATTCACTCGCACAATCACTCATTTCACTCTTTCGACCCAATGACCTGTACCTATTTAACGTGTAGGTGCAACACAGCAGTGTGCACCCTGTTAGGGGTAGGTTTGCTCAACACCTACCACCAGACCCGACCCAGAATCAAACCAATGACCTTCTGGTCACGAGTCCAACTCCCTATACACTCGGCCACGGAAACACGTATGTCCGCGGCACCGGCTGCGCCAGTGGACGTACCGTAAATCTTCTAGTAACGGCCGGGCAGCTATTAGCATGCTTCTACTGGAGGAGGGGGAGGCGTTTTTTAGAGGCGGGCGTTTGATGGAGGTATAACGTAGGTAAAACTTGGCGTTCTCGTTTCAAAGGATGCATGATTTTTTAGGAGCTTTACACAATGCAGTCAAGTTATAATGTGTTATGAAATCAGACGGGGGCGTTCGTTAGACATAGGCTTTTACCAGGCTACCTGCCAGCTCAGGGTGGGAGGGGGGCGTTTAATAGAGGCAGGCCATTATTGGAATATTTACGGGGACATGGGAAGCCTCTTGGTGGTCACTGTTGTCTCTTTGTCAGTTGAAGCGCGCTTTTGTGATATCATATGTTATCATTCGTTTTTTCATGTAAACTCCTTGCTTATCATGATCCAGAAGTATCTGATAACCCGGAGAAGGTTATCTCTCCTGTTTGAAGAGGGGTGATACCATGGTTATCATCCTTGTACTCAGTTGAATTGCTTTTGTATTTGGTCGTCATAGTCGCATCTCAAAAACAAAACAACAAACATAAAAGCAACAACATAAACGAAAGAAAGACGATGAACAAACGTAAAACGGCGCTGTAAACCTCCTGGACATAGTTGGTGGGTGGGTTTTCGCCGAGTGGATAGGGAGTTGGACTCGTGACTAGAAGGTCGGGGCTTGGATTCCCGGTTGGATCTGGTGGTGGATGTTGGGCAAACCCATCTCTAAATAGCTGCACACTGCCCCACGACACCTACACGTTAATTAGGTACAGGTCATTGGGTTGAAAGAGAGTTTGAGTACCTCTATGAGTGATTAGCATTGTGCGTTGAATGTGGCCGATGCAAGTATATGAGAAATGATCAATTGCTGATCTTTGATCTTGTGCCAATGACCTGCTGTAAAAAATAAAGTCGCGAGAGAATAAATAGAATCATGACTATAAACCACCACATTTACATTAGGTGCTTCCGTGGCCGAGTGGATAGGGGGTAGGACTGCTGACCAAAAGGTTGTTGCTTCGATCCCAGGTCAGGTCTAGTGGTGGGAGTTGAGCAAACGCATCCATAAAATAGGTGCACACTGTTCCGTGGCACCTACACGTTAACTAGGTATGGGTCATGGATTGAAAGAGTGAGTGAGTGATTGCGTGGGTGATTAGCATTGTGCGCTGAATGAGAGCAAACCTTCGATCACGACTATAAACCACCACAGTAACATCAACATTATTGCCGTTAAAATATATCTGCGTGCCATGGAAAAGTTTATTTGAACAGAAATTTGTGAGAAAATCTCCAACTATGACTTCACGGTGTACTTTTGATATTTGATTCAACGTTATGATATAGCACGCGATGGCAGCTCAATTCTCGTCTGTTCTCGTCAGTCTACGTTTATTCTCGTCACTTCTCGTCAGTTCTCGTCAGTTCTCGATAGTTCTCGTCAGTTCTCGATAGTTCTCGTTTATTCTAATACAATCCCACCTGATACAGATGACGCCGCGGACGCCGCCGATGCCCATAGTAGCGCCGTCACTGCTGCCGTCGCCGCCATCACTTGTTAGTCTATCTCGTGGACGCAGGTGCGGTCTGGATTTCGTGGAAACAGGTAGGCCTACACGGATCACCAGGACTCTACCATTACCAGCAGCAAAACGACCAAACAACACACCACTTTCGTGAGTTCATTTGACTCTTGTGGCGTCACGTGCTGTCATCCTGGTGACGTCATACTGCCCAAACAGCATATCTTTAAAACACAACTTCTACAAACATGATTGTCTCCCACTGTGTTGATTATGTACTTGAATTATTGAGGTACTGCATACTGCTAGTTCTATATAACATGAACAGTCAAATACTTTAATACATGTATTAACTCATTTTATTTCGTCAATGCCAACAATACACACAGAAAACGAACTAAGAACCCCCCCCCCCACACACACACATACATCCGACATGGCAGAGGTTCGTCACTATTATTAAAACGTTGTTGGGCCAGGACTGGCATCTTTCAAACCTATAGTTAACATTGACAAGGGAGTAAACATCTTCAGTTGAGTTTGCTCAACACTCACCAGCCATCCCGGAATCGAACTCATGACCTTCTGGTCGTGAGTCCAAGAATATAATGAGCACAACTAATTGATTAACTTGCTCATAAAGTTAAAATTAGATGTTATACATGTACACATGTGCCCTCCGGTATGTAAATATGTGACAAAAATATTGGATATTGAAAATTTTAATCAAACAAAACGTAATTTGAATATTATCTTACAGAGATGGATTATGATTAAATTAATTTTAAAAATGAAAAGCTTCATTTGAAAGTTCGGACTATTTAGTGAGTATTGCATGGAAAGAAAAGGAAATATATAACGAGACCACATTCAGTGTACCGTCTAAACTCTATTTGTATTAAGTAATGTAATAAAAAATATGTTATTTTGATAATGTGTCATATTTAACTAACAGTAAAATACAGAATTTTACTAGTTTGATTAAAGTTTGCCTATCAATAAAATATTGAATAATTTGCTCAAAATAGGTTCAGTTAAAGGAAAGCGATCACATTCAGATATTTATGAGGTGTTGATATAGTCGTTTATACCGCTTCATGATACAATATTGGTGAAGTTTTCAACATCTTTAACTATTGTTAGAGCATGATAATTTATGTTACATCATTGCATATTTCATATATTTCTACTGAATAAAAACACTAATAGTGCAATAATAATTAGCATGCGTATGTAGTGAAGAACTAGATCTATAGACCCCATGATTCTCTAAATATTCAAAATAAAATAAAATGAAATATATAAAGCACACAGATAGCAGCAATTAAAGATAAAAAATAAAAACAAACCAGATAATTTTCCCTGGAATATAAAATATTTACAACAATCAGACCGCATGATAAAGTGCAATATTTAGGATATATTAGGATGTATTGTATTAGATGTCTTTCATAGTTTTAATCATCTATTTCATCATCATCAAGTGAGAGCGCATATATATGATATGGAGCCATCATCTATAAACCTCGCCAGAGTAACGGAAAATCTTTACATCGTATGTATAAATACCTTCATATGATGGCCCAAAGATGTTTTGATGAATGGCATATCACTATATTAGTCAATAGTCATGGCAAAACAATTTATCATAATATGGATTGATTATACAATTTAAATAGCCACTGTAGACATGCACACATTTTGTAAGTTTTCTTTATGACAAAAGATTTAACTTAAGAGTTAAGCTCCGTGGAGGCGCCCTTTATGATTTTCGGACTTGGTGAATTAATATTTATTTTTCAGTATCTTTATTAAAGATGAAAACATTTTATTATCAGTATTCGGTAATAACAGCTTTCTTTACTATCATTAAATCTACCATACTTTCACATAAAATTCATGAAATTAGAGGGGTCTTTATTTACAGAAAATATATTATAATCCCATCATTGTGTTAGTGATTTATAGCATTGAGTGCTGAATGAGAGCAAACCTTGGTCTACGATTTTAATCCACCCCATTAACATTAAAAGTATTGATGTTAGAATTTGTCTGCGTGCCACGGAAAAGTTTGTTTAAACAGAAATTTGTGAAAACATCTGCAACTATGACTACACAGTGTACTTTTGATATTTGTTTTTCATGTTATGACATAGCTTGCGATGGCAGCTCAATTCTCGCCTGATCTCGTCAGTTCACATCTATTCTCGTCAGTTCTCGTTTGGTCTCGTCTGCTCTCGCACAATCTCACCTGATACCGCCGCCGCTGCCGTCCACAGTACAGTAGCGCCATCACTGCTGCCACCGCAATCACTTGTTAGTCTCGTGGACGCAGGTGCGCTCTGGATTTTCTGGAAACAAGTTGACCTCATCGGATCACCAGGACTACTACCAGCAGCAAAATGACCAAACGACACACCGCTCACCTGACTCCATTTGACTCTTGTGGCGTCAGCTTGGTGACGTCATACTGCCCAAACAGCATATCTTTAAAACCAGCTTCTACAAACATGATTGTCTTCTGACATGCATTGCGTTAGTGCCAACAACACACAAAAACCACTTACCCATCCCCACATCCAATCCCCGAGGCTTTGCGACGTGGCACAGGTTCGTCACTCAGTTGGGCCCGGACCAGCATCTTTAAAATGTATAGGTAACATTGAATAGGGAGTAAACATCTTCTGTTGAGTTTGCTCAACACTCTGCAGTCGTCCCAGAATCGAACTCATGACCTTCTGGTCATGAGTCCAAGAATATAATGAGCACAACTATTTTATTAATTTGCTCCATGAAGTAGATATTAGGAGACGTACATGTAGCTAAACTGTATACCCTACAACATGTAAATGTGTGACGAAAATATTGTATATTGGAAATTTGAATCAAACAAACCAAACCATAATTTAGATATTTTCTTACAGAGATGGATTATGACTAAATTAATTTTAACAATGAAAAACTTCATTTGAACGTTTGGACTATTTAATTGTCAATAGAGTATTGCTTTCTTTTACGGCTGTATTATTAATAATATGAAACATTTTTGTTCTAAAGTTTAATTTTGATCCCAAATTTGTTTATTAAACGTTTTCGAGCTCCTGAAGGCTCCTTTTCAAAATAAAACACTAAAAGAAATGAAGAACAGGTAAAATTTACAGTGTAAAATCATCAGTTTAACAATATACATGCAGTACCTACTCCTACAGATTAAGACAAATTCTTATAACAGATTATGATACACAATACAACATGTATATGGAGATTTAACAATATTAAGTTTAAGGACCAGGTAATTGAATGGTAGATATTTATTCTATTGAAGGCTGGTTGATAATGGTCAAGTTTCGAATTAAGCATAATGTCACATTTCATATTTGCTTTTTCTACTCCTTCTGATATTTGTCTATCTAGTGGGGATTTGCAGCAGCTGTAGCTGTTGATCATTACATACTGGTAATTTGTTTATTGATGATTTAGTTTGCTCACCAGTATCATAAAAAGTAGGTTGTCTTGACCTGCATCTATAAACATAATGGTGTAATGGTCATGCACTTTAAATTTAGTTCATGTTTGCTCAACAAGGTTGGATAAATGGATGTTTGGACTAAAAGCAATGAATTTTGGCGTGTTCTTCTAAAAAACAGATATTCTGCATACATATTGCTGTCGACTTGGAATGTGAACCTCCACTGGGAAAAACTGTACCGAGAATTGTAATTGTGCAACAAATCTGACGTCAGGTATTCATATTTCCAAGGTTGTTGAGATGGTGAAATGATGTACCTTTTTTGCTATTCCGGCTCAGAGGGATGGCAAAAATACAGTAATTTCACTTCTTTTGTTCATTTCCATGGTTTGCCAATACTATTGAATCTTAGGTCATGCTCACATGTCAGTTTATCACAACACATCACAAGGCGAATCATTTTTGAGAGCCAATTATATATATAATATTGAGACTTTTAGCTCAAGGATGTATAAGCAATGCCAGTGTTCTGTATGAAAACGTGGTTCATGGTCAATATACTGTAGTCCCATCAGAAACACACAGAGCCGCCAATTTTATGGTAACAGAAACACTGTATGCTGGTCATTTCATGGGATATTTGAGGCTACACATACGTGAATCTCAACATTATCATGTGTAATGGTCCTCACTAATTATCATCCTGCATATGCTCAAGTGAAGATCTAGAAGATATATGCTTCAATTTGCAAAACAAACGGTTGCCCACCCTACACCGTTTAGGTACCTATAGTCGTAGATTTTGCCTGACTACGATATAGTCCTGAGACACAACACAAAAAAAACTCGAGTGTGTCAGCAGGGAAAACCTAAATCCGAGCTGTTGCAATTAATTAGTACAGGGGGACTTGCATAAGTACTTACATAAGTAACCACCTTTACAGGACTGAGAGCCACGTACCAGACCCTATTTTAAAAGTTATATTTTTAATCATGTATTGCATCATCATCACGTAAATCACTGTCACGGCCATATATATCGTATTGGGTCAGTCATCTATAAGATGTTTGCCGGAGTAATGGAAAATCTTTACGTTGTATATATAAATACCTTCATTTGACAGACCAGAGATGTTTTGATGAATAGCATATCTCTATATTAGTCAATAGTCACAGCAAAACAATTTATCAGAATGTGGGTTGATTATAGACTTTACGTAGCAGTGCGTCCTATTGTACGTGTATGCATGTTTGGCAAGTATTATTTACGAAAGTGGATGGGGTGCTTTTTGATTGTCAGGCTTAGGGTCATTGTCTATTTATCATGATCATTAGATCATTATTTATCATTACAAATAAAATTTCAATCAGTACTTGGTAAAATCATTATATTATTCAATATTGTACTCAAATTCTATCATTTAAAATATTCCTTTGTCTGGCGAAAATATATTGCAATCTAATCATTTATAGTATTCATTGTAATGTTGGAGACTGTTCCTTATAATTCTTCATTGGGTAAGTTTGTTGCAAATATGTGTGCTTTGTTCAATAATACGATATAGGATGCAATGTGAGAAATCAAATATAGGCGGAGCTTCAACTTTCATGACAGTTGCAAACTGTTCAATAATCATCATTGTTGCATATGCTCATGTAACGCGTCCTATGATTGGCTATTGTATTGACATTTGTCACGTGATTGCACATTGAAACACTATCATATAAAGTTGCATTTATACAGGCATATTGCATACCTGTTGGACCGAGAAAAAGTGTAGTCTAGTAAATACAATTTTGAATGCACTTTAAAAAACGTCAACTTTCATACAATATGCAAGATATGTTCGCTCTCATCCTTATTTTGGGGACGATACACCACTCTGCAGCACGTGAGTAAATACTTTTGTATGTTATTATTAATAGTTACAATGGCAACCTGAAGAATTCGATGGGATTACACAACTGAATTTAAAGACGTCCATAACATTTCAGTAAACATCTTTATTGCCCATAAGTCAACATTGTTCTAGCGATGCTGTGCTCTCTGAGCACTTTTGATCTTGTATTAATGCAATAATCTGAATGCTACTTTGTTTTGTATTTCAGAGGAAGCGTGGGAATGGTCGGCAGCTGCAGGATGTTGCAGAAACGCATCTGACTGTTATTGTTATTTAAATAACTGTTGGCAGGAAGGGTATGGCTACTGCGGCAGCCAGGACTTCGTGGGGTATTGTGGAAGTCCTGTAGAAGCAATGTATGGCAATGTTCATGGTTGTTTGGGGAATGGTGGTATTTATCCCAATTACGAGGACCATTGCTGCTGTTGTGATGAAGACACTGCATATCCACCAGCCCGTAAGTGCTTTCCATTTACCGTTTGCAACATTGTAATATGCATTTGCAACATTGTGTTGAAGCCTTTTAATTACGTTAACACATCCTAGAATTGTCCCTCTTACTGTCTTGATATCTTAAGCACTCCTTAATATCCAATGAATAAGTGCTTAAGCATGTAATAGGTTCCAGTGTAGATTCATCATAATTCGTCTGCCATATTTTTATATAAATGGATTCAAAATGAAAATGAAAAGGTTCAATTTTTGTTCGCCTCAACAAATCCTTATACATCACACATACCACAGTCACTGAAGCTCTTTTGCAGAGGAGTGCTCCACTGGGGATGTGTGCCGTTGTCTGGAGGATGAATCAGTAAAGTGCTGTGAAGATGCCGGGCTTCAGTACTGTGATCCTGCTATATGCTATGAACAATATGAAAAGGACATAATGATGCACCATGGGATGCTGCTGTTTATTGTACTGGCCAGAAATGTTGTTGTCAGCGTAAGTTTTCTTCTTCTTTATAATGTACTTAGTAGTTGGTTTGGAAAATAGGGATGAAATAATATAAATAATCCTAACCTTCCTCATCAGATCATTACATTGGAAGATAAAGTATTGATAACATGTTAATAACGCACACAATATACGGTACACTACTTGCAATATAGCTGCATAGTGATGTTTTTCTGCAACCAATGATTTGTAACACTTTCATCATGATTTACAACTGTTGATGGTCATTAAGCACTTTCCGCTCTTACAGCTCCTCTGCCTGAGCCGTGCCCGTCCTACGCCTCCTGTCACTGCATGGAGCGCATGTGTTGGGAGCAGACCGGGCTGGAACAATGTGCTGACGGCGCTTGCGGAGATGCCTGTCCTGCTGAGAACTGCTGCTGTTGCCCAGAAGGTATTGTCAGCTCTAACGACCAAGGACTGGTCCATTGAGCTGGGGTGGTAGGTGGGGTGGGGGATTTATGCTCTACTAATGAGGTCAGATCAAATTGCATCAGATATTTTTCTTGATAAACAATAAATTTCATTTTGCCCCAAAACAAATGCCAATGCCGTTTGTTAGAATATAGTAGTAGGTAGTTATGGACATAATAACATATACATTTACATTGCAAGACATCCAAGACATATTTAAATGCATAACGCATAAATGAAAAGCGTTAACTACTAGTCTACACATTACATTATACATTATAGATTAACTTTAGGTGATCAATTACTTGCTACAGTTTATGAATATGAAAACAAACATGAATTTCGTCATACACTTTGAAAAATGTCTTTGAGAAAGAATTCTTTTGGAGGCAAGATCTATAGGGTACAGATGGACTTCAGGGCGAGATTGGGCCTTTTGCACAATTTGGAGTTGCTGGATACACCCCATTATCGCTCATATTGTAGCTGCAATGGAGGAGATCAGCCAAGCATTTACTTGTGTGACAGATGAACTATTTTCCTTTGGTTTTATGGCAAAGTTGTGTTTAGCGTAATCGAGCCATTCGGGATGGCTTTAATAATATAATGTTTGATTTCAATTTTAATGAAATAGATTATACATTGATATACATCTAAAACTTTTCTACATTTTTGTATGTGTGCGAGAGCATAGAAGCATTACAGTGAATGCAGTCTCTTTGTTTACAGCACTTAAACAATGAAGTATACAAATGTATCAATCATTTATATTGGACTTCTATCTGTTTTTACTTTCACCTGATCATCAGACTGGGCAGATTTGAAGTGTGAGGCACCGGACACAGCCAGCTGTGGATGCCAATCTGAGGACTGCAGAAGCAAAGGTGGGTACTGGGTAGCTGCACTGCCATCTTCATTAAAATGAATAATCAAAATATTACTAATTTATATGGCACTGCTAGATAACTGAGTCTGATATGGTACAACTTCTATCTTACCAAAGTGCCCATATATGCAGAATATGGAATGAAATTGCATTAAATGAACTACTAGTAAAATTACAATGAGAATTGGAGAACTAACTTAATTAAGCAAATTGATAATTATTGCATCTGGAATACGAAATTACAAATAATCAACTTCTGAAGCACTTTAGTTTGTTTGCTTTTCTTTTAAAAGGCATGGGCTATTGCGACTCAACAGAGCCGAACTGCGCTGGTTGTGACATGGAAGGCGGATATTGCTGCTGTCAGCAGCATGTATATTGTTAAACAGATGATCTTACACTGTATATTTTACCTGTTCTTCATTTCGTTTCGTTTCGTTTGAAAGAAGTAGCCTTCAGGAGTTCGAAAATGTTTATGAATAAGATTGAAATCAAAATTAAACTTTAGAACAAATTTTTTTTCATCAATAATGGCCAAGTGAACAGAAAGCAATACATTATTGATAATCAGTCGTATATATTACAGACAGAAGAGCTAATTTCATTTTAAAAAATAATGCAAAGCTGAAATCAGTACATTATTACACATTCTGGAAAACTAATGTGCCTTAACATGAAAAGCGATCACATCCTTTCCACCACACCTGGATAACTGAGTACGGACACTATACTTACCGTTCTCAAAATGGCGGATGTTGACAGAAGCAGGTCAGGTAAGTGATATTTTTAGCTCAAATATAAGACATTCTAGTACGACTTTTGGGAACAATATCATGATGGTCGAAAGCAAGTTATAACATATGAAGAGCATGGTTAACACCAAATATCAACAGTTACATGGCAGATATTTAAGTAATTCGTCATTCACAAAGTTGAATCAGAAGGGACACGGTAGCTTCCAACACAGTAGTATAGTTGCCAGATTAGAGAATGGTAACTTGCGCTAAAATACGAATACGGTATGTACTTTGGTTTGGATACGGTTACTACTGGAATTGAGTTGCTGTCCAAGTAATTGTTCATACACACGGACAAACATGAAGAATATAATCATAATTATCAAGTGATATTTGTGGGAATATTCTACCAAGCCAAGTGTAGAGAACAGCAGAGGGTCTTTGATGTTTGCCTCACAAAAAAGTGTGTCTAGGGTTTGAATAAATCAATAATTAGCTTTCCAACATTGGCTTTAATAAACTTCTGGTTTATAGGCTGCTTGAACAGAGTCCATTTAAGGCTAATGTCAGTGGGCTGAATGTATTGAGTTTTTTTTTTTTTTTTTTTTATTTCTCATTGGCAAGGCAACTTTCAAGTTTTTAACAAATTACACGGTTGTTCAAAAATCTGCTTTTGCTCACCAAGATCAAAGATAGTATCGAAATGTAGTGATTTATCTGACGACATTCCCGCTTTAGCTTTCATCTAACCACCTGTGCCTTATACTCAGTCTTCTGTTGGCATGATATTTAGTTAGATGGTTGATCTCCTCATCCTTGCTACAAGACTTATGCCAGTAATAGCAGAAGGCGGGGAGCCATTGTCTAATGCTGACACTTGTTTTCTTGGGTAGATAGTTGCAGTTTACATTACTTAAGACAACAATTGAGGTGGTCTCAAAATTTTAGGAACAGTATGTGGTGGGTTATAAACATGTGCACACAATGCAGGGTTGAGAACCAAAAGATTTATAATATTTGGCCGATTAAAAGTGATTTTTAAAATTTAACTAAAAGGTAATTTTCCGTTCTCAATTTCAAAACAAAAAAGTTATTTTTAACCTTTCTCCGGGGAAATTTGACACA
>JAGTTF010000197.1:1795946-1822473 GCA_019095985.1 Streblospio benedicti
CAAGACATATTTAAACGCATAACGCATAAATGAAAAGCGTTAACCACTAGTCTACACATTACATTATACATTATAGATTATAGATATACATTATAGATAACTTTAGGTGATCAATTACTTGCTACAGTTTATGAATATGAAAACAAATATGAATTTCGTCATACACTTTGAAAAATGTCTTTGAGAAAGAATTCTTTTGGAGGCAAGATCTATAGGGTACAGAAGGACTTCAGGGCGAGATTGGGCCTTTTGCACAATTTGGAGTTGCTGGATACACCCCATTATCGCTCATATTGTAGCTGCAATGGAGGAGATCAGCCAAGCATTTACTTGTGTGACAGATGAACTATTTTCCTTTGGTTCTATGGCAAAGTTGTGTTTAGCGTAATCGAGCCATTCGGAATGGCTTTAATAATATAATGTTTGATTTCAATTTTAATGAAATAGATTATACATTGATATACATCTAAAATTTTTCTACATTTTTATATGTGTGCGAGAGCATAGAAGCATTACAGTGAATGCAGTCTCTTTGTTTACAGCACTTAAAGAATGAAGTTTACAAATGTATCAATCATTTATATTGGACTTCTATCTGTTTTTACTTTCACCTGATCATCAGACTGGGCAGATTTGAAGTGTGAGGGAGCAGACACAAACGGCTGTTACTGCGAAACTGAAGACTGCAGAAGCATAGGTGGGCACTGGGTAGCTGCACTGCCATCTTCATAAAAATGAAATATCAAAATATTACTAATTTATATGGCACTGCTAGATAACCGAGTCTGATATGGTGCAACTTCTATCTTACCAAAGTGCCCATATATGCAGAATATGGAATGAAATTGCATTAAATGAACTACTAGTAAAATTACAATGAGAATTGGAGAACTAACTTAATTAAGCAAATTGATAATTATTGCATCTGGAATATGAAATTACAAATAATCAACTTCTGAAGCACTTTAGTTTGTTTGCTTTTCTTTTAAAAGGCCTGGGCTATTGCGACTCAACAGAGTTCCTCTGCGGCGGTTGTGACATGGAAGGCGGATATTGCTGCTGTCAGCAGAACATCGCTTATTAGTAGGCACCGAGAAACATGCCACTGTTCCACACACAATATTGGGCTGTAAGACGTTTGAATTTACTATCATAAAGAAAATATATACTTCTCTAGGACCTACTTTTAGTGCATATATGTCGAACATCTTCACTCCTACCACTGTAAGGCCTAACCTGAGAGAGAATAGGGTATTCCTCTTTACGAAGGAGGGTGGTCATTCTCATGAACGTTTCATGAGATTTTATCTTTAGTATAGAGTCCATATTACAGACAGAAGAGCTCATTTTGTTTTAATGAATAATGCAACGCGGATCGCAAATCAGTATATTGGTGTATTATTCTGAACAAAACTGATATGCCATTTCATAAAAAAGCAACCAGGTGTTAACATTGCTATAGATGTGATAAAATAATAATGGAAAATATTGATCCTCTGGTATTAGTGACACATGCATGTAACTACTTGCAGGTCAAATGATGGATAAATTCATTTCGCAGATCCAGGGGAGGGCGCAGGGGGCATGCCCCCTGCTTTCCCACCAAAAACACTTCATGTTCATAGGGTTTTTTACACGTCCGCCATTGATCTCACGTACGAAGAAACCCAGTAAATCCATTAAGTGTGCCCCCCTGCTTTTCAAAAACCTGGATCTGCCATTGAAATTGATTTGTTGGTATTAAATTATAACTGTAATCGAGTTAGAGCAATTATGTCAAACTGTGATACTTTCAAGAAAGAGTTCCAAAAGATCATATAAACATTTTATAAATCCAGCAAGTAGGGATTACCTTTCTGATGATTAAACATCCATCTGATTTTCAAAATTTGATGTAACCCAAGCATTTGAATTCCTTTTACGACTGCAACCTTCCAGCAGATTACTCTCCCTACACTGGTTCTTCACAAAAAGGCTGAATTGTAGTCCTCCAACCCTCCCCCACCCCTTCCCCCAAAATGGACAAACAGTTGTTACAGTCAGATATGGGTTTTGCAAGGCATATTCATAAATTGATGTTTCATTCTTGTTGCAGAAGACTGCTACGACTGCTATGGGATGACGGCTTTGGTGAAGGTGCAGAATAGGAAAACAGCTTACCACAGACACACGCATATCTACAGGGTGGAACAGTGATGACAAGGCTTTTATGTTTGAATTGTATAGTACAATAAAGCAATTTCAAATGCATATGTTGTCAATGTTCATTGTTTCATTTTATAAAATATTCAACCATGGTTACACCCTTTCAAATTACTATTTCCTTGGCTTGACACATGCTATAATAATATTTTGGGCCTCTATGTCTTGCAACTGTTCACATTTTTATTGCTTATAAAGGTCTGGTATTTGAGTTGAAGACTAATTTGTAAGTTAAGTCCCGATCAAGCAGAACCTGCATGTGTCATCGACATGTCAGTAACCAAACAAAAGTGGTTAAACAAGGCTATGAAGTAGCGTCGCATCACCAAAACTACATATGATGCTGACTTTTGTTACAACTCACTTTCAAGTGCTAACTCAAAGCTGCTCAAAGATCATGTAATGTATCTTTACAACACAATTTGTATGAAAATATCTCCCACTTTGTGCATTCTATACATTTTATTTCATGAGCGCCCAAAACATGCAAAACAGAATTGAAAGCACAGCCCACCTCTGGCTTTGCTAACATGGCACAGTCTCGTCACCGTCATAGAAAAGGGATTGGGCTTTGGGCTGAGTCTATAAAACATATAGGTAGCATTGAATAGCGTGTAATCTTCTACAGTTGAGTTTGCTCAACACTCACCTCCAGGCCAGAAATGCCACTCATGAACCTCTGGTCATGGGTCCAAGAAAATAATCACAAATTAACTGCTCCAAAAAGCAGATATTAGAAGCCATAACCGAAACGTTTACCCTCCAGTGTGTAAAATGTAAGACAAAATTATTAGATATTAAAAATCATAGTCAATCAACATGTAATGTTATCTTTTCTTACAGAACAAATTATTCTGAACAATGAAATACAGAATTTTATCATTTTGATTATTGTGAAAGTTTACTTATCAATATAATATTGAATAATTTGCTCAAAATAGGTTCAGTTAAAGGAAACCCATCACATTCTGATATTTACTAGACGCCAATAATCATTTTAGTACATGTATGTCATGATCTAGCATTGGTGCAGCTTTCACGACCTTTAGCTATTGTTAGAGCATGCTAATTTTATGGTCCATCATTGCATCTTTCAGATAATATTTTTCTAAAAAATAAAAATATTAATAGTGCAATTATGATGCATGCGCGGTGACCAACTACACCATAGATCTATATGCTTGAATTAGAATTCTTCTTGATTTCCATAATGTGCTTGTTATTCATGTGAAAGATTTTAATGAATTAAAATGAATTAAAATGAAATATGTGAAGCACGAAAATGATAATAATGAAAGGGAAGCAAACAAATAATAAACCAAATCATTGTCCCTTATTAAATATATAGATGGAACAATAATTAACACCACAGCACGGTTCACCTGCAGCAGAGGGCCCCAAACTCTTGCTTCCAACACCACACGTTTTTCACCTCTGGGAAAACAATGGTGTAACAAAATGGTACAAAACCTCCGCTAGACCAGCAGGCCCATAAACACATGTTCCCGCCAATGGTTCAGTTTCAGTATTAGATGACTCTGCAGATCTTGTATCCCCCGATGTTCTTCTCATAAATGCCCTGGAGCACAACACACAAGGGCACCAACAGCCATGTAAGAGTAGGAAGATATAATCAGACTATCTGTTCCGCATTTCTTGATTCATCTTGTGACACCTTCATTGATTAGATGTCATTACGCACATGTCAAGTTGCGTAAACAGAGTGAGTCCTGATGATCTGTGGTCGCCAGTAGATCCCCAGATGCTTGCTGACGATATCCCCTGTAGCCCAGTGTCGCTTCCTGCCACTAGGTTTGTAGAGACTTGTTTTGTTATAGTAGCTTAAATGGGCCGCCAGGGGCTGTACAACCAGTATAGGCATCACTCCAATGGAGGCATGTTTATCTAGCTCCTCTCCCACTCTAATGTCATCGTGCCCCTCATCCATTCTCCGTACAAAGTGTTGCTTGTGGAGTGTCATTCTGAGTCCCGTCTCCGGTGGGTGAGACAGCGGTTACAGATGGTGACATCCATTACAGCCAATAAGGATTCAACCAGAAAGCTCCATAGCATGGGTAGCAGCCAAATGCATAGAGGACAATTGATGGTTGATATCCAAGGATAGCAGTGCCTAATCTACTTGTAAGCAGCATGAAAGTCTGAAGTCATCTTCCTGTATACAGAGCAAAGTTAATTTGCACGCTGAACAGAGTCTCTCCTCCCAATATAGGTGTAGGTATTTAGTCAGCACATGATATACACAGCTTGAGTTTTGAATGTGAACACTGGGCGTGAAATTAGTGGGAGCTGTTCACTTTAATCCGGGTCTGGATATCATCTTTGCCACCCTGAGCCTGCAGCTGCTGAAATGGATGAATGCTGAGACACAAGGTTTCTGCTTGCTGAGGTTCCTGCTTACTGGTCCAATACTCTCTTCGTCTAGTAGCCGGGTAATGAGAGTTTGAATGTTCGATCAGAGTTCATCAAAGTCACTTTTGTTTTGCGACTGATTGTGTTATGATGGATGCCAGATCATTCCCATTCAGCTGCTTCATCAAACCCATCTCCATTCCTGTATATGCAATCTATGTCCATGGTGGAGGAATCCTCCAAAATTAAAGCCAACTGCTAAAGTAGAGGGATCCAAAATCTCTCACAGGACACCTGACGAATACCAGCAACTTTCTATTGGAGCTGCTCCCTTATTGAATGACAGTGATGAGTCCCACTCACCATCACCCTGCAAAAAAGCCCTAATATACTATCTGGATTTTAGATGGTACTGATGACGTGTCATTCCAAGTCCTGTCATCCCCGCTTCTTGCTCAGATTTCCTGTCATCTCTGGCTACACAAAACCGTAGATGCACTGCACACCAGGGTTAAGCTCCAAGGAGACAATTTCAGGAGCTGGTCCGTGATGAACCCCACCATTGGCTGGAAGCTGTCGAATTGGTTAGGGTTAAGCAAACCTTTGCGTCCATCCCACACTCTGCTCCCCTCCCCGAAATCGTCAGAAGGGTGAAGAAAGACTCCTCGTTCAAGTATTTATTTGGGAACGATGGTACAGTCTGCAAAATACAATACATAAATAACAAAACAAATATACGATATGTACATGCAAATACAATAACCATCACAATTTACACTCACTCAATAATGTCCACAAGTGTTCATATTCCACATAGTTACACAGGGTGTAAAGGCATACACTTCATCCTGCATGTGTTGCATGTCCACTACTAATGTTTCATACTGACATGCTTTGTGCAGTACAATCCTTTGTCAGGATTAGGTTGTACTGCATATCAGCTTCACCTTGTACATGGCTTATTCACACCTATTATTCTTCAAAGGGGACTTTTGCAGAAAGAGGGTGGATATCTTGGGCTGTTGTCATAGATAATGCCGGGCTGATCATTAGAAATCAGATAATTTCCAGTAGACATAACCTCTACGATCGCCCTGGCAAGAGGCACTGATATGTTTGCGTGAAAGCAAACCATGGCGGTCCTCTTCATCTGTGCATGCGTCTGAGACCTGGAAGTCTATCAACCTCACAAAGAAGGGTCTGTGCAAACAAGATTTCATTGACAGGAAGGGTGCTTCTTTCATGTGAAACAGAATGATTTAGTCTTGAGACTAGCCATGTTATAACTCTACATCTCACAGCATCCACTAGGTGGAAACCCTTAAAGAGAGTAGGATGTCTCACCATCATCACGTCTCACCAAGATCAGCAAATGTAAGGGTGTGGACAGAGGTTGCAGCAACCACCCATCAACCTCAGTTAGATGAGAGTTTAGATGGTTCTCCTCCTACCATCAGTTACATTCCACGCACCAAATCCAATCTTGGGCACTACACTGGAAAAAATCTGATGCAGGGATGATGACAATGGGCACATCTGGTGACAGCTTGATGACATCGTAACTCTTCCTGGATTCCCTATCCAAAGAGAAAAGCAGCCTTTATGTACACGCGCGAGATTCCTTGAGGCAGCAGATGGTCCAAGGGTCCGAGAGCACTAGCTAGAGGAGCCTGACACTCATCCATGAAGGTGGATATTATATTTTAGACGCACCTAGATGAGGTCCGAGATCTTAAGTGCGAGATTATGTTCCAAGTGCATCAGTGGTCTGAAATGGAAATTTGTTCTCCCAGAACTGATTTTTGGCGTCCCTTATCAAGAAAGGGTGTTTGTAATCTGCATACGACAGGGCCACCACATGGCAACCCCCCCGGCTACGACTCTGCTGCTGTACCAGTTTTGAACTCCAAATTTTAAATGTAATTCCAGAACACGTCTGTGATTTTCTAAAAATTAATAATAAAAAAATCCAGCTGATTCTACCACCTCGTACAATGCAATTCATAAAATATTGACAGCATTTGTAACTGATCGCCGTTTGCAGAAATTTTCGTCTTGAAAAAGTAGAAAGTATGTTTTACTTTTAGTTTTTCTCTATTTTGCATGGTTGTTATTGTTTGGCTATCTAAAGATTTCATTGAAAGTGATTCCAATTATAATAAAGTGTAATGTTAAAGTATTGTAGTAACTGTTTAATTGTACACGACTTCACAATTTCCAACTTTACGCAACTCGTACATTATCGCCAGCTCGTTCACGTGTCTGTTGTCCTATTTTCAGGGTTCAGGGTCTAGTCCTAAAAATAATAGTCGTCGCACGTGTTTCTGTATGAAAACAAACTCACTAAGGGTACCATGGGTATCTTAAAACAGTCAGTTTTCTTGCCGTAGTGGGCAGGTGATCAGAGATAATTCTGGGTGAAATACAGTGTGTGCCATTTTGGCACACATCACTTGCTGAAGAAAAAGTGTGCCATTTTGCAAGATGGTAGACCAATCCTCAAACATATTGTGTGTGATTGTCCTAGAAAATTATTATTTACACATGTGCTGGTAATTGATTTGGTATTGACCCAGGGAATGATATCACAAAAAAATGCTATCACATGCCTGGGTAAACACAATGTTCTGTCATGTGCCAAATGGGACAGTAAACTTAAAGTGATTGTGCCAATCAGAAAAAACAATGTGCCTATGGCGCAATGGCGTAGCCCAGAATTATAGCTGGCTGAGTATACTAAAGTGTTTGTAAAGTACATATTCTGCTAGGCCATGCGATTTTACACCAGGCAAACTTATTTTCGTTTGATTTTGAAGCAGTTGAATATGGATGAAATTAACACTTCTGAGGGCGTCCTATGACATGTGAAGGTTCATTTTGGCACTTCTGGAGGCTACCTGGATATTGCAACTTTTCACAACAAAGTGATTTAAAATTCATCCACACATGCAAAGCTGTCTGTTTTTTTTATGCAGTTCCCATAGCCATGAGTCCATGACCACATGTGCTAGTGGGGCCTGAAAACTTATCTCTGCCTGTGGGGTGGCTAGGGATAGGGTGTTCTGAGAGAAAGGACACACTGGCAATGATCATTTTTGTCTGACTTCTGCTTTCCATGGTAACGGACGGTTGCAGTATATAGCCTTGCACTGTTGATAAGCATTCCAAATTAATCTTGATACTTTTTTTCTTTTTAACACTATATATATATTGTCTATCTTAACTGAAGCAGAAGCAGAGTAACACAACTACAAACATGTAGTGAATTTGTGAAGCATGACCGTTTTGACACTTATTACGTATTCTATTTAGGACTAGACCCTTAATACAAGTCAGGGAAAATTGAGGGATTTTTTTGAAGTTGAGTGAATTTTACATAGTGTCAAGGAAATTTCGAACATTCGAGGGAATTTTCTGATCTGGTTATATTGTAGGGGCAACGATCCTCCCAATTTCAATTAAAGGCAGAAAACTATGAAACTCAGACTCATGAAGGTCTGGGCTTGTAACCATCCCGAATAATGGGGATCCGATCCACCGTCGCCTTGCAATGGAAAGGGATGATGGTAGATGCACAGATAGTGACAAGGGTGGTGGTGGAGGCCAACATTCTATTGCACATTAAAAGATCATAAAAGTCAGACTAGGCTACCTGATTTGTTTCATACTGAAGCAAAAAAAAGTCAGGGAAAAATGTCTGGGAAAACTTAAAAGTCGGAATTTTGTCTATATTAAACCTAATTTTCTAACTTGTATAAACACGAAATATATCATTCTCTCTTTGGTACAATTTATTTAATAACTAATTTTCTAAGTTGTTGATTTTACTGTAATGCAAATTGCATGCACGCGTTTCTTGTCGTATGTATCTTCTATGCATAGCGTTATTCATTTCAGAACTATTTCTTAACAATGCCGGGACGGTTCAAGGGTTGCACCCGCGGGATCTTTGGTCTGAAAAGTTGGGACCCACTGCCGTCAACAGATGACAACCTGGTCAATGTGTTGGATGAGGTTAAAGAAAAAATGAAAGCTGCATCCATACAAGATACAAGTGGACGAGTAATAATACCTTATATATATATACCTTGTATATTTATGATAAAATGTCATGGCAAACAAATTATTTAAGTCATTTTTCAATTACTCAATTCATTACCTGCTTTTAATTCAAAATAGATTATAAAATCTAAATTTTAAATACAATTTGATCGATTTCGAACACTACAGGTTCCTTTTCAAAAATAAACATCAAATAAACATGTTTATTTTTGAAAAGGAACCTTTAGTGTTCGAAATCGATCAAATTGTGTTTAGAATTTAGATTTTAAAATTTATTTTGAAATAAAAGCAGGTAACGAATTGAGTAATTGAATGATGAGCCCCACTGCTGTATACCACTTATTGCGAATCAACTGGACAAATTATTTAAGTAATTATGCAAACAGTCATGTACATATCTGAGCATGAAATTGGCAATTCCATACACTGTGTCGCCACTGTTGTTAGTATATAACCAGGGTCAGGGTTCGCCACTCGTCCGCTCGCACTGACTAATAAAAACTTGTTGAGGATGAGTAGAAAGTTTTAGCAACTCGTCCTTTTGGCGAGTAGCAATTCTGGTCAATTTGGCATACAAATATAAAGCTTTGTGCAAGGAGGACGAGTACATTTTTTGCAGGATGAGTAGATATTTGAGGGTTACTCATCCTGCTGACAAGTAGTACTTTTCCGCCTGACCCTGTATAAGATGTGACAGTGTTGACACTAAGTGCTAGCTTCAGTAGCCTCGTTAATTAGAAGGGTGGTGTTCTATGTAGTGGAGAGTCGCCCCATACAACAGAACTTACTGTTTGCAAACAATAGTGTAATACCTCCACCCCCAGACTCAGTTACTTCATTAACCTGCCACCAATGTACCAATACCACATGGCCTCCCTCTGCTATAATCGCCAGCTATTGATAGTTGCAGAAAAGTCACAAGCAAACAAGTTGTCACATTTTTTCACTAAAATAATTGTTGAAATAACAAATAACGCCCAATAAAGTATTCCATGAATTTCCTATGGATTACGACTCTTCGAACCACTAATGTTGTGTACTATTGATCTCTGTAGGGTGATGAACCAAGGCCGGCTCAACCTGCGGGCAGAATGGCCGATAGTAAGTAGAGCTAGACAGCAAAGATCGTTTGGTCGTCAGAAACTATTCTCAGTTTTCCTTCTCAGACTTCTAATTGTCTCATCCAAAAGACGATCGACATTTTAGATGGTTCCTTTATTTATGCCCGGGGGGTACTTTGAGGATTTGGTCTTATTTTCATATACAAAATTTATGCCATCCCCCACCCCTTATAAAGTTTGAATGGTAAAAGTAAATGAATGTCCCTGCACTAGTCAAGAACATACGTGTTAGATATAAAGTAGTGTGAGTGTGATGCTGACAGACGCTGTGAGAGTCATGTGCTTTCTGTCCGTTTCAGACCGACCTGTTGCCTCTGTGAAGCCTGTGCCTGCTGCTGCTGCTGCTGGTGGTGGTGGTGGTAAGGTCCCTTATTAATCAAGAGCACGTAGTAGTATCTGTCAGTTGATTTCAGTATCTATGCGGTCACCAGAGTCTCATCAACGTACGTCCGAGTCTCGTTACGACATTAAAATGGACGTGTGTCGAGTCTCAACGTATGTCGAGACTCTGGCAACCGCATCTAGTAGTTTTCAAAATATGTAGGAACTAATCAAAACAAAACATGCGTAAATATGATTATTATTATGAGAGACGTTTCTGTTAAAATCATTATTAATTTTACTGCATTATTAAAACATCATGTACTAGAGGATAGTTAGCTACCTACTGGTGCTATGGACAACAATGAGTATCAATTTACTAGGTAAAAGTATAAAATGCTAAAGATAGGGAATTTTTTTTTTCATAAGATACAAATGTGGAATAAAATACACATGTGATCTTTTTCCGATATTGTGCTATGTATTGCCGTTTTAAAGCATATTCTAAAGCACAGCATAACATGGAGACGTCACCTGTTAACATTATTGTAAAACTGGAAATGTTTGCGTACGATTTATTTTGCGAATTTTGTGGGTAGGTGCAAAAACGCAAACTTTAATAGTCAGCAAACATTAATACCCTATGTATGCAGGATGAACCGAAATCGCAAAATTAAATAGTCAAAGAAATAATTTATAGATGAAAATCGCAAAATTAAACAGCCACAAAATATTCTAGTTTTACAATAATGAATAAAATATGAGTTACTAAATTTAAGAACACAAAGCATTGAATTTGCATCCGACTGAAATTTTATGAAGTAAATAAAACGTTCGAAATTTTATAGAATCAGTGAAGCTTTTTGTGCATGAGTCTATGTAAAATTCCATTATGTTTGTAGTAAAAGAAAATTTATTTTATGAACTTCTGATTTATATAGTTTTGAAAGTCAGATAGTTTTTTTATTCTTTATTTTTTAAGCTGATGATCATTTCAGGAAAACGAGATCCTCGGGTTCGGACGAAAGATGAAGGCCAAGTATAATTATAAGGCCAACCCAGAGTCCCCAATAGGTACGGCCCAGCTTCCTGTGATTTTTTTTTTTTTTAAATTTTTTATTAGTATACTCACTCGATTCTGTTTTCTTTATCTATTTCTACTGTCTAGTTCTAAAAAGAAAAGAAATAGAAGAAAAAAGATAAAAGCAAATGATGCCGTATGCCGAATTACAAGAATTTTATATAAGTATGCTCACTGTTCTTGATGATTATTTTGTGGTGCAAGTCTCTGATTATGCCATGTTAACAACTGCATTGTGCCTCAGGTCGCGAGCTCACTGCACGTCAACTCGAGGAATTCGAGTTTGTGGAAGAATGCGTGGAGAACCCGGAGTGGTGGTTAGTGCTCAACGCAGCCGGTGATAGAGGCTACGTGCCCAAGAGTTACATGCAGGTTAGTCTTTGTCGTGCCAGGTCTCGTCTGTTCCTCGCAGAATTCAAGTAAACATCATACAAGCAATAGACATCAAATGACTGACATTATACGGTGGAATTCTGAAATTGTGATTAAGAAAGTTAGGAAAGTTATTAACTTTGGAGAAACTTCCTTAAACAGGTTTTGAAAATATAGAACTGGTGATTAATGAAAGTTGGAAACTTTTGTTGATCACGATTTATTCCAGAATTCCACCCTTATTGCTTAACTTACTGGAAAATTTAACTGCTTTGTGTACGTGAAAAAGAAACACAGGATTTACCAAATCTTTTCAAGCCATGAGAAAGTGCTGCTAATAATGCATACAACTTCATTATATCTGTAATTGCTTATGCCATATTTAAAGAGAATTCAAAATGCAAATTTAACTATTTAGATTATTATAATGTGAATACCTTATCAAGTGTAAAGGACAATCTAATTTATTATAGGTAATTACTGGAAAAAAAGGATCATAAATTATTCAAATGTGGTTTATATCAAATATTTATTGAAAATATTCAAAGTTAAAGAAATCAATACGGTATAAATCTGGTAAAAAACAACAAGACTGATTTTGATTTTAATTTTAAGTAGAGACTTTGTAATTACATTATTTAAATTTCCATTCTTCAATTTCATGTAGTGCAGAAAAGCTGTGTACTGATTTTTAGACACATATTTTTATGAGTATTTCCAGTGTGTGCTATATAATAAGCCTAGTTATAATCACATTTAATGCTATATCATTCAAAATGTGTACTCTTTTGAATATTTAAAGTCGTGTAAGTCTAGATTCACCCAGAACTGAAACTAACAAGTTTGATGGTGGTGTCGCAGGAATCGAATTTTCTTTCCTGAAAGTGGTGTAAAAAAGATGAAAAACTGATTTTAAAAAAAAACCATGACCTTGACCTTTGCAGCTGGAAGAGGCGACGATGGGGTTGCCGTGGTTACAAAACCGGCAGCTGATGGAAGAGAAACGGGAGCCGGAGGGAGCGGCTGGGAACGTTTTCGGGGCCCCGCAGCAAGGCTCACGTACGTCTGCCAGTCATGGACGCTATAGTAGCAAAGTGGATACAAGTTCTCAGGGTCAGGATTAGGTGGAAAACTCGTCAGCAGAACCCTCATATATCAACTTGTCCTGCAAAACAATGTACTCGTCCCCCTTGCACAATCTCTATATTTGTCATGTAAAATTGATCATAATTTGCTACTCGTCAAAAGAACGAGTCGCTAAAACATTCTACTCGTCCTGCACAAGTTTTTACTAGTCAATACGAGCGGACGAGTGGCGAATCCTGACCCTGGTTCTTTATAAATATCTTTTGCATCGTCGCTTTGCACATGTATGTATTTTTAAACGCAACTGTACCAGATTAAACCTTGAGTTTAAGCACTGGCAGTACTAGCAAATGTTTTGTTACGAATTACGAATATGCTAATTTTCTGTGATATCTTGTGAATATTTTCCTTGCAATTCCACCATTTGAATGTATTGAATCACGGCGTGTTAAATGTGGTGAGTGTTGTGTACTTGTAGCAGAAGATGCCACTTCCAGCAGCAGCCTCGCTGCGCAACCCGGTTAGCAAAACTGGCGCTTGTAAAACAAAGTGTGCACCATCATTTGCATAGTGCCCCCAGCCCCTCCCCATTTTCCCGCAAATATACTTCATTTTCATAGGGTTTTTTACACGTCCGCTATCTATCGAGCGTACGAAACCCATGAAATCGCTATAGTGCCCCCCCTCCCCCTTTTTCTAAAAACCTGGATCTGTCATTGATTAGTCCACATATAAAGGCAGTTTTCGTTGGCAAATGACATAAAGCATTCCAGTGTGCTAAGTCTTACGTTTACATCTTTTGCACATTTTATTGATGACCAAGTTTTTCGCTTTTGTACAAGTGACTGCATCTGCATTCTAAAAATGTAGACTAAGACAGCTGTTATTTAGCAATGATAACAAATGTGGTAAAATGATGCTTTATGCTTCTGTGATTAAACAACGGTTCTTTGAAACGCAGTACTTTGTTTTACATACACGCTTTTATTTTACACGCTCAGCATACTGACAATATTCATGATTCACACCGTTTCTCAATAAAGTTCGGTGCACGTATTAGATGAAAGGTGCACTGAAGGCTTTGAAAGTTTCTCCACGTCGGTGTGCGTGAAGAACTTGATATGTAGTAACATTCCCGCTCTTGTGTCTGATAAATTGGAATCAGTACATCTTGAAACTGGGTTAAAAAGTAGCCCGGCTGAGAACTAACCATATACAATATGTAAGGACATTCCTGACACAACTTATTTTTATAAGACTGCTCTGGATCACGATATCCAATGAAAACACATGCAAAAGACTGATAAAATATTGTCACAGATTCTGTTATATGGACAACATCCCTACCATTTGATATTCTGTATATAGCGTGGCTTCTTTATAAGTCTCCTTATGTAAGTTGTGTCAGATTTCCGAGGTCCCAGGGGCACGTCCTTACCCACGTCCAAGTCTAGTGCCCACCACTGGGTTTCTTGTTTTGTGTACTAATGTTTTTATTTAGTAAATATCCAAGAAATGGTGAGTTTAGGATGAAATTTGTTTTTGCAGTTGCTTATAAGCCGTACCGGTCTGCCTACGACAAAGCAGGTGAAGCTAAGGCGGAACCGACAAAGGTGATGTAAAATATTCTCATTCAAAAGTTGCTACTAAGTGTCTGTGCTGTGTATTAACTAGAATTTTGACTAAAAATCAAATTGCTCATTTTGCAGTTTCTTCAAATCAGTTACTGTAAAAACTAGAAATGTTTGCGCACGATTTTATTTGCGAATTTCGTGAGTAGGTCAAAAACGCAAATTTAAAGTCAGCAAACATTAATAGCCTGTGTAAAGTAGGTCCAGGATGAACCAAAATCGCAAAATTAAATAGTCACAAAATATAGATGAAAATTGCAAGATTTAATAGCCACGAAATATTCTAGTTTTACAGTAATGATTAAAATATGAGTTACAAAAAAGCCTATGTAAAGTAGATCCCGGATGGACCAAAATAATTTATAGATGAAAATTGCAAAATTTAATAGCTACGAAATATTCTAGTTTTACAGTAGCCTTTCTTTTTTTTCTTTTTTTTTCATATTTTAAACAGTCCCCTCCGCATTGTTTTGCAGTATCGATGTGACATCTGCGACAAGAATCTCAACGGGCCTCAGCCATATAATGCGCATATGGCGAGCAAGGCTCACAAAGAGATGGTTGAGTACATGGAGGGCTAGATGGACAACAGGAGGGACGAGAGACCAGTGAACATTGTGATCGAGGATTTGAGGCAATTGAGTGCATTGACAGGATTCGGATGTATATGTGACTGTGGACAACACGGCAGATCTACTCCATGTCAGGCTCCTCAGACGTCCCGTGGGTGTAGTGGAGTCTCTTGCAGCGTCCATCTGCTGCTAGCTGCCAGTATACATCAGGTTGCGTGTGTTTTGTCAAACGCGTGCCGTCCACAGCTCCATCCCCAGCATTGCCACGCGGTCTCTGTACGCATCAAAATTCTCATATTGCAGTTTAACACGGACTTTAGTGCACTGACTTCCACTATTCCATGGACACCGCACAGTGTAGCTGCCATTGAAGTGGTCCGTAACAGTACAGGAGGCGACCAGCGAGTCGTCTTTGCCGAAGTACTGCAGAACGTAAAATGCACTACCACCGTCAGTGTGAGCGGAATCACTGATCAATATCAATCCGTTGTCCAACGCATCAAATCTGTATTGTTCTTGCACTAATGACTTATTTTTCAATTTTTATTCTCACTTTTCTGTCAAATATATACAGTTATTCAGACTTCTTTTTCACTTGGTGTGATTCTGCTGGACTGTTGCCTGTTTTACTCCTGTTCTCCCATTGAAGGAAGTAGTCAAACTGTGCTCTGTATTCCATGTCTGGAGTAATCCAATTTATAGATGACTGGTTCTTGTGCAACAAAGTGTTCGTATTTGATGTTGCTTTTATGATGGACTTTTTTTCATCTAGAATGTCTAAATCAGTTGTCACGTTAACAGTTAGTTCTTTTTCATGTACGTGTTCAATATTTCCTCGTATAGTTAGTTCTTGTTTATCTGTGACCTTGTTTATTATATCATGCGTTTTCCTATGGTAGAGGAGTGGTGAAATGCATGGGACTCCGCATCATGGGAGGGGGAAGGGCGTATATAATGGTCTACTTCTGTGGTTTAAAAACACTATGTCTTACAGTATGCAGTTTATATGACTAGTCATATATACTGTATATGTTACATACTGTGTGGTATAGTGTGACTAATGTGCTGACAGCAAGTTCAGAACCATACATTTTCAATCATAACTAAAAAATGGTAATGACTATCAAAATAAAAATTATAGGAATAAAACGCTATTTTTTTGCCAGATCTACATCGCAATTTTGATTATTCTGATTGGTTTACATAATAGTGAACACCTTCATGAAAATGGCATTTTTCCACTGTCTGAGAGAGACAGAGTCAGACATTTTGAACAAGTCAAAATTGGGGATTAGGTACCATGATTGGAACAGCCAAGTTTGTTTATATTTTTGATTTGCATACACATTCATGTATCACTAATTATGTGACTATCCATGTGTATGCAAATCAAAAAAATATAAACTTGGCTGTTCCAATCATGGTACCTAATCCTCAATTTTGACTTGTTCAAAATGTCTGACTGTCTCTCTCAGACACTGGAAAAATGCCATTTTCATGTAAGTGTTCACTATTATGTAAACCAATCAGAATAATCAAAATTGCAATGTAGATCTGGCAAAAAAAATAGCGTTTCATTCCTATAATTTTTATTTTGATATTCATTACCATTTTTTAGTTATGACTGAAAATGTATAGCGCCGAACATGCTGTCAGCACATTAGTCATATGTACTGTATACTGTATGATATAGTGTTTGTAAACCACAGAAGTAGACCATTATATACCCCCTTCCCCCTCCCATGATGCGGAGGCCCATGGTAAAATGCACCAATGCTCAAAGTGGAGATGATATGAATTTTGGTAAGGATGGGGATGGACAGTGTAGATGAGAAGGGGGTCTAGGTAAAAGTAAGTGTAAGTTTATTTTTATGAAAGAGTTTTGTACATATTAATCCAAAGTAATGTTTCCTGTGTAAAAAATGTGATTTGTTATGTGTTTGTAAGACTTTGTTAATAAACTATTTTAGATAAATTGCCATTTCAACATTATACCCATTATTAACACTCCTTTATTGTAATTGTAAATATCACACAAAATTCATATTCTTAGTAGCCCAAGACTTAACTATAACAAAACTGCAATTGAAATGGGTGTCCGAAATATCACAGACAAAAAACATAAATCTAACATCTTACTTTAGACTTCATTGGATGCATCATGCTGTAACCCGGGTTATCGCGATCCCCAGGCCCGTGAACAGAATAAGTTTGATTTTTAACTAATTACTTGCTTGTTCCAGCACCCAAACCTTGGCAGGTCATGACGAATAGTAGGTTTCTGGTTTTATAGTCTTAAATTACATTATAAAAAGAAGCAAAATGAATGCGGACTTGCTGTAATCAGGGAAATCAAGCATCCCAAATAATACACTGGTATCACGGGTGAACCGAGGCAGCACAGAATGCCAGGATGTACATTTTACGGCACTGCGGGTTACGGTATGGTGTGTCTAACATTTGTATGATATAATTTCTAATTTTATAAATATTATATATTTACAATTTTACATGGAGTAATTGTATTTGGAGAAAATATTTTTCCAATCAATGCACTTGAAAATTTCATGAACACATTTAATTAAATTACTTATTCAATTAAAATATTAAAACTTAACAAAAAGTACCTTGTTTACAAAACACTTTTACACAACAAAAAACAGCATTTATATTCTAGTCTTAAATTACATTGAACAAAAAAAAAACGAATGCTGATTTGCTGTAATATATACACTGGTCCACACAGAATGCCAGGATGTACATTTCACGGCACCGCGGGTTATGGCATGGTGCGTCATTTATATTTGTGCATTGATATATAATTTCTAATTTTATATACCCGGTATACGTATTGTATTTGGAGAAAATATTTTCCAATCAATGCACTTAAAAATTTCATGAACACATTAAAATACTTTTTTAATTAAAGTATTAAAACTTAACAAAAAATACCTTGTTTACAAAATATTTTTACACAAAAAACATAACATTTCCAAAACAAATCTCATGATATTTTGTTTTATGTTCTTTTTGGCTGTGCAATAATCAAGAAAGAGAATTTTGAAATTAATATTATTTAAATGTTTTCAAGCTCTACAAGGCTCCTTATCAAATAAAATGTCTGCACGAAATTACCAAAATACTACTACATCATAATAATTATAAGGTATTAAAATATTACAGTATACACAATAATTACAATTATACAATAGAATACAAATACAATAATATTACAATTTCGTGGAGACATTTTATTTGATAAGGAGCCTTGTAGAGCTTGAAAACATTTAAATAATATTAGTTTCAAAATTCTCTTTCTTGATTATTGCACAGCCAAAAGAAGAACATAAAACAAAACTATCAATGAGACCAAGTGCTGTGAACCAAGTCTTCTGGCTTTTAAATACAAAACAAATCTAATTCCACAAAATAAAAAATTGTGCGAAAAATTACAAAAGGTAATCAGCTGAATTATATACATTTCTATTGTTAATAATAACTTCTCAACAGTGAACACGGGACCATTTATTGACAAAAACAGCTGAATCTAACTACACAAGCTGCTCTTTTGACACGCATCTTGGATACTTTTCAGCCATTAGTGACCTTCCGTAGTATTACTAGTATATAATTTCCCATCTGATCGAGGCTGAATTTTTATCAGTGGATCCCACACTACGCTTATCTATCTTTTTTACTGTTTTTCTTCACCTTTCTTCTTAAAACGGTCACTTCCTCATCATGATTTGAGTGGGCAGATGAACTTGTTCTATTGGTCTCAAATTCATTAGGATACTCTTTTTCACAATCATTTTCAGTGGATGATACTAAATTTCTGTTTGTTTTTGGCTTCGTAAAGCAATGACGTCTATTCCATGAAAATTCTTCACTATCTGATAAATTGTCTATGTTTTGAATTTGGGAGAAAGATGACTTAGACAAAACATTTAAGTCAGAGTTTGAACACAAGTTAATGTTACTTTTCATTGTTTTTGAATTGACATCTTTTGGAGAAAGAGATTTCCTCTGAGTTGGTGATGACTCCTTATCAAAATTAACCTTTTCCTTACAATTTCTTTTCATCTCCAACATTTCACAGTCTTCCATTTCTATATCACTGCTTTTTCTTTTTTTACCACCACTTTTCAGCCTGTTTATGTCAATATCTCCAAGAACATCTTCTGTATTTAGGAGGAATTCATTTCGCGGATACCATGAACCATCTTTGCATCGTCTATTTCTTTGTTTGGTATTGCTTTTTGTTTTTCTTCTAATGTTCGGTTCATCTACAAATTTGTCTGATAAGTGCATTACATCAACTTTGTGAGGACGAAGAGCTACTGTTGTGGATTCGCTTCTCGGTTGAGAAGCCATGTCAGGCCCTACTATATCTTGCGTGGTGAACGCAAACTCTTCCCTCCAAGTCTTCACCTTACAAGGCGAGTCACTTATAGCACAGGCATTTCTACTGCCACCTACAATATCTTGTGTGGTTATTTCAAATTTATCTTTCCGCTCAAAGCTATCCAGCTCACTATCTACACTTTTCTTTCTATTACCTATAGCATCTTGCATTCTAATTTTGAATTCACTTAGTTCTTTCACTTGACCGTTCTTATTGACCGAGTCTTTGCTTCTTTTCTTGCTTGCGTATCTGTTTTTCCCCTGTAACCTCAACTGCGTTTCATTATCATCACTGGCCTCTTCCTCTTTGGAACAGCTTTCTTCACATACATCGATATCTTCCATTTTGTGATTTTCATTTACGTTTTGAAACATATTTTCATACACAACGACATTGGTCTTATTATTCTCTCGCCTATTTAATACCTTTTGATCCATCTTTCGGCTCCATTCCTCAAAATCCGCATCCAGCGCCTTTAACCGGTCTCGTTTCCTCTTTTCGCGTTCATATTTTTCCAAAGCAAAATCTGAAAATGCCAAATCATTCTCCTCATCCAATTCCTTTGAAGCACAAAAGTCATTTTTTAGACCTGCCGAATCATAGTCAGATGACAACTTATTGTCTGTCACAAAATGCAAAGATTCGACCTGAGCAGAAAGACTATTGGGAGAAGAGCTTTCACCAGCCTCTTCGTCTGAAACAGACTCTGCAAACTGCGAATTTACATGTTCACCGCTCACACCAGCAACAGATGGTGAGCTATAGGAAAAGTCTTGCGAGAACTCAGTGCTTTGGTGATCCTGAGATGAAATCACAATAGCTTCGGGTGACAAAGACGAACTGAGATCACTATGCGGATCCACATTTTGACTTTCAGTGCTGGGACAGCAGTCGTCTCGCAGTTCGTCCCCATCTGTGTCTTGTATAGCTTCTCTCCCACAAACTTTATCGTAGACAAAAGACTCCTGAGAAAATTCGTCTGCGTCTTCGTACTGCGATTGACGCATCTCCCCGAGATCGCCCGACGAGTGAGAGCTGCCAATGGAGACGGGAGAACAACACTCCCTCCTCTCTGTGGACGACGAGAATCCATCGCGGAGCCTCACACGCCTCGCCACAGCTTTCTCGGAGTCTGCCGTTTCCTGGGACGAGATATTTTGAACAGCGTCATCTGGAGTGATAGAAAAGAAAACACGACGATAAGTATAGCAATAGCTCTGATATAGTTCATTCCCTACATGTCAAACGGTTGAGATGGTATACTTTTGCAGCAACAAGTGAAAAGACTTTTTTCAGATAATGAAATCTAGCTTAGTGCTGCAATACAATGCAAGTTTTTTTTTTATCATATTTCCACAATTATGATAAATTAACTCATATTTGTACTTATGTTTTTCTTTCTTTGCATTGAGTAGTGCTCTGTGGAGCTGAAAAGCTTTAATAAAAACATAATAAACATAAAAACATAGCATAGAAAGAAAAACACGAAGTACAAAAATGAGGCCATATGCTGTGTAGACTCTATGAGATTAGTAATACGTGAAGATTGATTAACAGTAACTGATACTACTAGAAATTGCACATTATAAGTAGTTTCACGCAAATATGGATCTTCTACTAAAAATTAATACAATTGAAACGTTTAAAATTATATTTGGGGGATACAAATCCTCAACCAGCAGATGTGCAACTAGAATAGCAAAAGTTATGTTTCTGAACCTACACACATGTAAAGAATAATGACAAATCCAGAAACGATAAATCTGTAATCCATATATGTTTCCCAGTGCTTGAAACTATATATCAGTAGAGTAATAAAAGAACTGACCTGAGGACATCACATCAGCAGGACACATGCCCGCAAACACGTCCTCAAAGTCCACTCCACACACTGAAAAATAATTTAATGTAGATTTTGGTTTCACGTATATAGAATCCAGGGCTCTACAATAACTTTTTCAACCACTGACATTTTCCACTTGCCCAAACTGTTATCTCGTTTGCCCGAGCTTTAGTTTAAAATAAACACAATGGTTTGTAAAATTAATAGCAACAATGTTTGTAGAAAGGATGCACAACATTTTTGAATAGCAGTCCTTTCAAACACATTGGAAGAGCAATAACAATGCCCACGAGAAGCGTTATACCATTATATCAAGCTTATTTGTCGGCTGCAAATATAGCTTGCCCATTCTGGCAAGCACTTATCAGTGGTCACTTGCCCAAAAAGAAGGTTCACTTGCCCTGGGCAATAGGGCAAGTGCTATTGTAGAGCCCTTGTTCAATGTTAAGAAGCATAAGAAAAAAACATGTGCATGAAATGGATACATCGGTGTTTATGTGTTCCTGTGAAATACTTGGGTAGGTTTTGTAAGGCCGTGGAATCGAACTCACGATCTCCTGTACACTGCAGACCCGTCATATAATATGCGTCGACAGGCGCCCTTACCTATTGGACCAACCTCCCCGAACGTTTAGAAGCATCACCTTGCCATATCTGGAGACAGACAGTTCTTAATCCCCGTCAGGATTATCACTTCGGCTAAAATATAGAATTCACTACCAAAAAGTAGTCCGGTTGTATGTGCGGGGGTTTCAGGGGGCAGAGCCGCCTGTCTGATATGTTGAAATATACTGCAAAATATATTCAACAATAATCACAATTAATGTTAATACTAATGCTGATTAGCAAACTAATGTATATCAATAATACAATTATAATATTAGATATATTTGGTAATGAATTCTATAATTGTTCCATCACTTCTGCTGAACACCACTGGGCGGCGCCACTGAAACGTGTCTGTATCTTTGCCCGACTACTGTAAAACTAGAAATGTTTGCGCACGATTTAATTTACGAATTTCGTGGGTAGGTGCAAAAACGCAAACTCAAATAGTCCGCAAACATTATGTAAAGTAGGTCCAGGATGGACCAAAATAGCAAAATTAAATAGTCACAAAATAATTTACAGATGAAAATCGAAAAATCTAATAGCCAAGAAATATTCTAGTTTTACAGTATTCGTAATCTGTCAGTCAACGCGCCCGGGGATACTTTGTTTACATTACAGTAGAACCTCCAATTAATACCACCTCTCTATTGAGACCAACTCCATAATAAGGCCACTTTTCCCAGTCCCAAACCTTCACAAAGCTACCAAAATGAACCTCTGTATTAGAGACCACCTCTTTATTGAGACCGCCTAAAAAACACTGGTCCAAAAGGTGGTCCTAATAGTCTAGTTCTACTCCCCCCCCCCCCCTGCGGCTCACCCTCGCTGGCGGTGGTGGTCTGTACGTCGACGGGCCGGCCCTTCAGGTAGCGCGTCATTGTCGTCTGCTTCGTGGCTGCCACAGCCAGCTTGGTGCCGGACGTGCACATGGCCACCATGGACGCGGAGCGGTGCACCACACCGCGACGCTTGTTCACCACAGTCGACGTCACAACCTGCGCACAAACAACCGCTATTGATTTTTAGTTTAAAGAGACATGCACAGGAGACTTCCAAGGTATATGAAAAATTTATGTCATGTAAATGGTACTGGCTATATTAGTTGAATATCGACGTTTTCAGCTATTTGTATCATTCCATTTCCTTGTAATCAAAACTTTTTTAACTCTGGGAAGATGCTTTGTCCCCAAACATTGGAGATGTCAATATTATTATTCTATCAGCCTCAATAAACATTGCGTACACCCCAATTTCGGCTTGCGGCGCGTAAGTGATAAAGGCTACAGTCCTGTTATTAGTACGAAGCCTCCCAATGTCAATCCACTCGTTTTTCTCTCTGTTTTAATTTATTTATATTTTTTTATCAAACGCGTGTTTATGATTTTAAAATTGAAATTTATTAGGTGCAACATGTCAAGAATATAGAAAAATAAAATAATTAAGTGAAATTGTCTGAGGAGGTGGTTGCTGTTCATGTCCCATTCAGAACGAGTTCTGTATTGGTTTCGTTCTGGACACCAATAGGTATGTAGCGATATGTAATAAAACAATCAACACTGCTTTCTATAACATGTTTTCTGAGATACAGCTTATTCTTTCATTAAAAAGTAGAATTTTTCTTAGGTACCCACTTTCAATTGTTCAGTACATTTTCTTTCACCAACAGCTGCACACAAGAAATTGATTTTCATAATCTATGGAAACAGCCCTTTCTAAAAATGTATAACAACCTTCTGGTACTTTTCGGGTGGAAACATTTCCCCTACAGAAGAGACTACGTTTGAAAGCACTTTCTAATCAAGTATGTTACAAACGCAACTAGATCAAAAGTGTTCAAAGAACACTGCGTCGCTAGAACGACGTTGACTTATGGACAATTAAGATAATATATTGAAAAAATGTATACTTTTACAATCAAGAAATCTATGAATTTGAAGTGAAAACATCAGAATGAATCAGAATCAATATATCCAGCATAAAGCTATTTGTGTTGCCATACAATAGTACTGGATAACAAGATGATAATCAATACTCAGTTTCAAATCCAATAATCAATTTTGGTGCTTGTTTGAAATGTTGATTTTTTCTTGCTGGCTGAATAAGATGCATATGGACAAATAAAACAGCTTTGTTAATATGATTTTTTGATGCAATAATTCTGTGATTTATTGTAGTTTAAACAGACCCGTTTCAGAGTACTATTTAATTGTTACTAGTAGACTTCGTCATACGTTATTAGGAATGGATGTTTAGGTATGACGAGAACGCCACTGTTTTTAAACATACTAAGTGCATTGAATATCATTTAAAAATGTCAAAAAGAAGCTTCTAGAAAAACAAAATTTCATTGGCAGAGCGCCCAAAATCATCCATTGTCGCCTCATACCTCATAGTATGATTGTAAAGTTTGAACGAAATTTGTAAAACGGTAAAAGCTCTGGCTTTTCGGTGGAAACACATACATAGATAGAAACAAAGTGATCACAAGGCTTTCGCTTCAGCTACTGAAGCGACGCAATGATTTTAGGCATAGAAGGACTGCTTGCGGGAGAAATGGTTCACTTTGGTACAAAAGCGACAAATTTTTACTGATTATCAATTTTATTATGGTCTCTTATTTAAAAGCTCGACACACATCAGCTGACCAATATTTCAGTGGCCATTTTAAATTTGAAAATGGCCGCCATAATTTTTGTTACATCTATATTTAAATCTCATATAAAATGAAAAACATCAAAATGAAAAATATCTTAGGCACATCTCAAATAATAAATCATTCTATTGCTATACGTAATTAATTCCAGTAGAAAAAATAATAATGCAATTATAATCTCAAATTGAGTAAGCTAGCATAAATTAGCATGAAACAACATAAATTTCATGATATTCTTCTATATATGAAAATTTCATATGAAAAATAATGAGTCATAAAAAGACTTTTTGATATTTTTATAAACTTGAGAGACAATTCATATAACAATGGTCAACTATTTGAACATTATTTACTTAATTTGTGGATACCATGGTGACAAATAAACAATGTCAATTTGGTGAGAGATCTATGTATGTGAGCCATGTGAGTCTACCTCAAGAAGTAGAGCAAACATTTCATGTTTCCTCGTTCAATCTATGGGCATTATTGACGCTAATTACACTTCGAAATAAGAATCATTCAACCATATCTTACTATCAGGCATTAACTATGGGGTTCTGTATTTAACTAAAACTCAATGTTTAGGGGCAGGTCAAAAAAAAAGAAGGGTGGTGGGAGGCATAACAATTTGAACAATCATTTGTTTTTCTTAGATAACATGAAAATGAACTTATTAGGAATGGGATCAAATAAAAAATATTGTTTCCCCATTTAACGTGGAAAGTCAGGACTCTGGTTGTAAGGTCACACACTTTTCTTTTCAAATTCACCAATATTCATGAAGTAATAGTTTCATGTGTTTGTTCAGAATAAGTGTGTTGTTCTGTATTTAACAATACATAGTGTGTGTATTAACATTGCATTAATGGAGAAATTAATAATAAATATACTATTTTTTTCCTCATGACAAAACTTCAAACACTTTTGTCACTTAAGATATGAATTTCTTTTTAAACAGAAAAAAAAACAAGCTGAGAAAACTGTTTGCTTTCAAGTGATATTGAAACAAAATTGCTTGATTAATCTCTGCTATTGATTTTTTTTACCAAGCTAAAATTTCATGACGGCCTCTATATTGTTAATGGTCTGATCCATAACATGGCAAGCACATTGAATATTTGAAGTCAAATTCAGTAGACAGATTATCACAAGAAGATTTTGTCAGATCATATTTATTGATAATTTTATAGACTGTCACAATCAATTCTCATGTGAATTACTACTTTAGTATTGTGATTATTAGCGGCATTTGGATATCATTTGTTGAAACTCTTAAATCATTGTTTAAAAAAGATATTTAAACAAATAATAACTGACTTTAAAATGGCACGAAATGTTGGTTGTAAATTATTAATACACCTCATTGTAATAGCGATTTCATGTTACGCCATTTCATATTTAATTCTTTTCAGGAAAACGCATGATATAATAAAAAAGGTCACAGTCACAGATAACCAAGAATCAACTATAAGAGGAAATATTGAACACGTACATGAAAAAGAACTAACTGTTAACGTGACAAAAAATTTAGACATGATAGATGATAGAAAGCGCATCATAAAAGCAACATCAAATACGAACAAATTGTTGCACAAGAAGCAATCATCTATAAATTGGATTACTCCAGACATGGAATACAGAGCACAGTTTGACTACTTCCTTCAATGGGAGAACAGGAGTAAAACAGGCAACAGTCCAGCAGAATCACACCAAGTGAAAAATAAGTCATTAGTGCAAGAACAATACAGATTCGATGCGTTGGACAACGGATTGATATTGATCAGTGATTCTGCTCACACTGACGGTGGTAGTGCATTTTACGTTCTGCAGTACTTCGGCAAAGACTACTCGCTGGTCGCCTCCTGTACTGTTACGGACCACTTCAATGGCAGCTACACTGTGCGGTGTCCATGGAATAGTGGAAGTCAGTGCACTAAAGTCCGTGTTACACTGCAATATGAGAATTTTGATGCGTACAGAGACCACACGGCAATGCTGGGGATGGAGCTGTGGACGGCACGTGTTTGCGCGTCATCTTTGACAAAACACACGCAACCTGATGTATACTGGCAGCTAGCAGCAGATGGACGCTGCAAGAGACTCCACTACACCCACGGGACGTCTGAGGAGCCTGATATGGAGCAGATCTGCCGTGTTGTCCACGGTTACGATGCCCTATACATCATTGGCGTGTCG
>JAGTTF010000197.1:1822573-1910121 GCA_019095985.1 Streblospio benedicti
GAAATATACATTTGCTATTCCAGAACTGGTAGTATATTTTCTAAAACATTATTGTTTACCTTCTTTCTGTTGGTTGTAGAGAGCCAAGTGTCGCATGATTCTTGAACATGAAAACTGCTCTGCATTTTTAATTTTGACAGAATAAATCTAATGTAGGCGTGCAGTAATACGCTCTTAAGCTACATCCATTCTATGAAGCAGATATACCTTTTCTACTCAATTTCTGAAGAGTCAATGCTATAATAATGCCATATTAGAAATATTAAAAATACTTTTTTTTCAAATTTCCCTGTAAATATTACGCACACACTACAGAAAAATTATTATTTGAAACATTTGCCGTACAAAATGTGTTCGTTTTTTAAAGTGGTAATCTGTACATTTTTTTCATAATTATTTTACCTGGTTTATTACGTTTATTCTTAACTTGGAGAAATATGATGCATGCAATGGATGGGGAAATGACTACTTATGATGTTGAAATTTAGTGCCAATTATTTCTAGAGAATTCATGTAGTCTGAGCGTAACCACGGTATGAAAATATGGAATTTGGACAGAATGAGGTCCCTGCTTATGCCCTATCAATAACGGAAAAGCAAGTTAAGTAAACCGGTCGGCAGCAAGTAATCAAGCAGGTACAATATTAACTGTGACATCCTTGTACATATATCAAATATGAAATTATCCTAACTGAAGCTATAACAGTACGCGCCTACTACAAATAACAAGACGATAAATTATGTGGAAAGTGATAGCTATAGTTGTGTTATTGGTTGCCATTTACTTAGGCTGTTTTTCGAAGGAACCAGAGCCACCAATTGTACAGGATGCTTGGTGGGGTAAAGGTGCACAGCAAACAGAAGACCACGGAAATGAGTCGGACGTACTGCCTTTTGAGGTGTTTGCCCCAAGCTTTGCATTGAGGGATTTGAGGAGGCGGCTTGAGTTGACGAGACTGGGAGAAGATCTAGAGGACGGCAATCACCACTATGGCATGCAGGTATCCACTATTCAGAAGTTTTTTGATCATTGGAAAGATAAATATGAATGGAGAGAACAGGAGAAAATACTAAACAGTTTCCCACAATTTACCACAAAGATTGAAGGACTGAATGTTCACTTCTGGCATGTGAAACCTGAACATTCTGTAAGGAGGGCTCGGCCACTGATCATGGTACACGGTTGGCCGGGAAGTGTGTGGGAGTTCTATAAAATTGTGCCATTGTTAACTGCTGATGATTTTGAACTTATTGTTCCATCGATCCCAGGCTACGGTTGGTCAGAAGCTCCTCACAAGCAGGGCTTTGATGCAAGCGATGCAGCGAGAATTTTTCACAAACTCATGTTGACGTTGCGGTTCAAGAAATATTATGCTCATGGTGGTGATTGGGGAGGGCAAATTACAACTATCATGGGACAGCTCTATCCAGATAGTGTGATAGGTTTACATGTTAACTTTCCTGTGTCCGCTTCTACAACTATCAGAAGTGTATTCTTAACAATTAAAGAACACCTTTTCCCAGTCGTGACACCCACACCATTACAGAGGCTCTTGTACTATGCATCGATTGAAGGAGGCTACTTCCATATACAGGCAACAAAACCAGACACAGTGGGCATAGCTCTGAATGACTCTCCTGTCGGGCTTGCTGCATACATTTTGGAGAAGTTCTCGTATTGGACTAACCCAGAGTACAAAGATTTACCGGATGCTGGCCTCACAGAAAAATTCACCATCGACGAGCTTCTTACAAATGTCATGATCTACTGGCTCAGTGGATCTGTGCAATCTTCAATGAGGTTTTATAAGGAATTTGTATACAGTGAAATAATCAGAGAACTTATGGATGTCCCTGTCAAGGTACCAGCGGGAATTGCAATGGCTCCAAATGAAATAATTTATTCAACTGAACCCATGGCAAGGTTAAAGTACAAAAATTTAGTACACTATACAGCATTGCCTCAGGGTGGACACTTTCTTGCTTTTGAAGAACCAGAACTACTTGCTCAAGACCTAGTGAAATTTGTAAAATTGTTGGAAAGTGAAAATGTGTGACTTTAATTTATTATCTTTTTTCTCACAATATTGTATACATGTATATTTTTTACCTTTTTTAAAAAATAGATAAACTGTTGATATAATGTTGTCAATATTCATTGAATTAGTAGATAATATTTTAGCTAAATCACTTCTTTCTTTCTTGCTAATGCTAGTTTTTAAACAATATCCTTTCTCCCTACAAAAAAAGTTCACAAAGCTGCCACAACACGCTAGTACTCTTTTATCTGTTATGATCCAGTGATCATTTATTTACTTTTGCAGTGCATCATTTTACAATCCTCAGAAATTTCAACTTCATTACGGCCTTCTCATCAGGAAGTGAGATATTTCACAATTAATTGATATCTCTTCAAAATGATTGCATATTACCCTGATAATTATCGTGCTGTGTGCTACATTTCTCTCTTTAGAGTGACAGGGAACCTCTGTAAAACTTTTGATGACTGGAATTGAACTCACGATCCCCCGATACCATCAGACCAGTCTTCTGTTTAAATCAGGGGACCTTTGCCATTAGGCCAATCGTCCTGGTTGCTCAGGGACATGTTCATATTTGGCCAGCTTTATAATCAACTCGGGATTAAGCTTTGTCCACTTGGCTTCGCCACTGAAATATATTTAATATGTCTTTATTCCCTGCTTTTCTAGCCTGTATCCCTGAACATTTACAAGCCATCAGGTGCGTACACGACAATCAATAGTTCACCGTGACCGGTGTCACTGCTGTTACAACAAGCAGTAACATTTCCTGCTCTTCTTAGTCCCCAATTGAATAACATGGGTGATAAGCTCATCGTCCATGAAATATAACCCGATTTACAATGAAAAAATACGGACAGCTACAGACCCATCTTTCTAGCACTCTTCCCCAGTCTTCCCAGCATCCTTAGATCCATAATTGCAACCCAAATTTTCCCCTATTTTTTAGAGATCCTGTACTAAAATTTACTGTTTTTTAAGTTATGGATATCCATCAAATAGGATTTTAGTTAACCGAAAATGAATGCGTTAACTGTTGGGGGTTGGGTCGGTAGGGATGGTGGGGGGGGGGGTCATCAATTTTGTCACATGAAATTGATGGGGGTTACCAATTTTTTCACAGAGGTTTGAGGGGGGCTATTATTTTTTTCACAGCAATTTTGGAAAATCCTCCTACCCCACCCTGTCACAAATATTGAATGGTCCCTTATGTCTTTATTTCCTGCTTTTCTAGCCTTTATCCCTGAACATTTACAAGCCATCAGGTGCGTACACGACAATCAATATGTGACCGGTGTCACTTCTCTTACAACAAGCAGTAACATTTCCTGCTCTTCATATTCCCCAATTGAATAACATGGGTGATAAGCTCATCGTCCATGAAATACAACCCGATTTACAATGAAGAAATACGGACAGCTACAGACCAAACATTAACATCACATTTCTAATGCTTAGAAGAAGCTCTTTACAGTTCACCATTTTTTTTTTTTTTTGCAAGAACAGCATCAAAGTAAATGCATCTTAGTAATAAGAAAATAATTAAAGAGATAGATAGAATAAAGGAAGGGTGGAATGGAAAAAACATACAATGTGCTCGGGGTGGGGTTTTATACAAAAAATAATGGTATGGCGATAGGCCGCATTTTTTGAGCTAGGATGCTCAAATTTGGGCATGTGAAAAAAATGTCAAGAAAACTCACATTTCTCTTCATGAACCCCCCCTCTGTATCGGCAAAAAAATGACCACCCCTTAGAGATGTCAAGAATGCTGGTTTTTAAAACTATATAACTCTTCAAATGTAACTATAGATAAATCATCATCCTGTGTACTGTGTCATCAAAAACGAACATGAAAATATACAAGTTATTTAGACATGGTTGCTGTAATTTATAGTTGCCCTAGCAATATAACATAATATAATGTGCGCTTACACAAATTAGAACAGAACATTTCTTTTCAGCTCTAGAGTTACTTATTGTCACAAATAGACTAACAATATAGTGCCTCTAGTGGACAGACATCCTTTGCATATCTAAATGGACAGATGATATCACTTTTGCAGATGTTTCGGATGACTTGTCTAGACTGAGACTTATCGACAGCAAATAGCAGATGCAACATTTATAGAAATCCCATCTCGCATCATTGCAAATGTCGCTGTCTGTAGACGAAATTTTTAATGTAATTAAGAGAAAAATGGTAATTTGAGCAACACTGAATGTTCATCGGCCATTTAAGGCACAAGGTTGTGCTGTGAATTTTATGTTATTGGTCAAGCAATATCAATTATAGTACTTCAAGGTGAGAACACACAACATAAACTACTAAATGTCACAATTTATTGGATTTATTTGATGGGCGAATCTTACAAATCGAATCTTATGACATAATAAATAACTAACCACTGCTATTGGCTAATAGTCCATCTATATCGACAGATGTCTAAACGTGTTTATGCTAGAAAATTCATGTTAGATTTACCTGATATTCTTAGACTACAAATCTCCTAAAAATATTTTAATATAATATCTATAATCTACAGAAGTATGTGTTTCCAACCATATCAATTATGAAATATTTGTGGGACATTTCATTGACAAACTTTGATGGTAAAAATGGTTAATGTGGCCGATCTTTCCGATCGCGAATTTGACAGCTAATCTTAAGCGTCATATGTGAAGAACCTGCCAGTGAACTTTGCTTCATATATCAGTCCATTATATCACCTAAAAATATTTTAATGCTATGACTTTAAACTATAGAAGTATGCGTTTCCAACCATACCAATCACTAAAAATTATAAGGAAGTTTTATGACTAAACTTTGAAAGTCAAAATGAATATCGCATTCGACATGAATTTGACAACGGCAATAAGAATTTTAGTATCAGGGAAGATAGATATTGGATGATATTTCAACTATAAGTCGTTCAATCATAATATAGTTATCATGGAAATAATCTGTGGAGGTATGCGATTCTATCCATATATACAAGTCTAATTAATTGCTCAATCCAATTAGTTTATTTTGATGGCATCAAAGTGCATCGCCACTTTTGACAGTTGGGACTCGGTCTGCATAATTGTGACGGTCTTTGCAGAATATTACAACAAAAACTATTGAGTAATTTGTGTTAAAATAGTGAAAATAAGAAACTACAGGCAATTTTGTATAAAGGACTTTATTTTTATATGAATTGATGCTATAGAAAACACAGCACAATAGATTAACAAAGTGATCTCTGAATTGGGTGAATGCGCACATCAACATGCGCAAGCTGGAAAATGTCCAGGTTTTGTACAGGCTGACAAGGAGAATACAAGGAATCACAACATCCCAAAATTTGATGCTAAATTGGCCATATCTCTCTTATTATCCATCGGATTTTAAAAATCTTTATTTTTAAATTGTTTCTGTTATCATTTCCCATCACATCCCATCACATGGTTTTTTTTTAACAAATTTATAATTAATTCCATATTTTGAGCGGTACACTATATAAGCTTTCATAGGGGTCTCTCACTAGATGTTTATTATCAATCGAAGCTCAACACTTTGGGCTAGTCAATAGCTAGATCTATAATTTACCATAAGGAAGCCTAATAGTCTAAGGTAAAAGTAATATGAGTAATTTTTGTGGTTAGTATCTCTGTTGCCAGGACGGGTAATTTTTTTAGCTACTTGTCCTATGGACGAGTATTCTCAGTCACCCCAGACATCCGTTTCAATTGAATTTACGTGGAGTTTGTTGATTTCGAAGTGTAAATCTTAGTGAGGACGGGTATCTTTTCCAGGATTCCTATCCTACGGACAAGTAAGATTTTTTTCCCTATGCGTGGCCCTGATATTCATGGTTGACTCTCTCAACTGTGAATGTAGCCAACTTAGATATTGTTCAGCCTGTTTTGTTTTTTCAATGTGAATTGCAGTTGTTAGATGGACCTAGGAACCTGTAATTTTAAAGGGCATGGAAGGCAGAGAGTCCTGAAGTTTCTTTTCATTACTATTTCAGGATGTGTTTAATTGACAGTCTGGCTGGATCAGCTTTCTTTCATCAACTGTAATGAATGGACAAATGCTAGACGTCATGGCAACCAGTGAGAATGAAGGACCCTTCACAGGTAAAATCCATGTAGGTGTGCGCCTCCCCATCAACATAAGTCAGCTGATCGTCACGTCACTAAAATGTACATGTGACGAGGTATTGATGTATGTCGAAGTGTTGACGCCCTTATCTATCCATGCAAGTCTGAAATTACATGTTGTCAATGATCAAAAAGACGCTTAGTAGTCCAAAATCAAACCATGTCAGGTGTACATAACTTTTCATGGACCCGTTTTATGTAAGATACTTTCAAATAGACTGCATCTAATTTTTTTTAAATCAATTAAACCTATATTTGTTTATATTTTTGTACTTTTTGTTTTTCTTTCTGTTATTTTTTAAATAATCAATGTTAAAAATTTGTTCAAAACGTTTTCATTTTAAAGCTTTTCAACTAATTATGATTTATTTAAAATTTAAATCTGTAGAGCTGAAAAGCTTTAAAAATAAAAGCGTTTTGAACAATTTCTAACATTGATTATTTAAAATGTAGCACAGAAAGAAAAACAAAAAGTCCAAAATTGAGACCATATGCTATGCATAGACTCCATGAGATTACGAATAAGTTTCTATTTCTCACCAAGTAGATGTTCGTTGTTTTCAGCCCTCGTTGACGGCGGCTTCTGCTCCATGCTATCGTCTCAGCCTGGATCGCAGGCTGCGTCCTTATCTCCCAGCCTCGACGTGTTAAAAAGTGCTCTCGTTGGCGGCAACAGGAAGAAAGTGAAGGCCTTGCTGAGAACGGGGGCATGGCCAGCGCACAGCGAGGTGGGCTTCCTGCTTATGCAGTTTTAAATATGATAGTTCATAGTTCATAGACGGATATATTCCTATCCAAACTTAGGTCTAATTGCTTAATTACATACAATGATATATTCCCGATCCAAAAAATAATAATTTCAAAGTTCATAGTGTTTTTTTTTTTTAAAAAGAAAATAAAAATCTGGGTGGATGGGATTTGTGGTAGTTTTATATTGAAAGTTTAGGATTTCAGTGTGCTTTGAATGAGTAACTGTCACTATGACAAGCGATTTATTATATAAATTGAGCAAGCACAGTAGCAGTTATCTGGTTTGAGAGTTTAAACGCCTCAATCAGCTTTATGAAACATTCTCCAAGCTGTATATTCAATTTATATATTGGATTCTATGCTTGAATCAGCGGAGGAGCTGGTGGAAAGGTAGGTGTTGCATGAATGATCGAGCACAGTATCTGGTGCTAATTGCAGGTTCGGCGAGAGCTGTGGCTGATGTTGATCAAGGCTGTTCTGCAAACTCCAGCGGGATCAGTCTCGATCTACAAGGACACGGTCAGGGAGCTGTTTGGAAATAATGGTTCGTCAAAGCTTACAATTTGAAATCTGCAAAAACCCAGCTTTATTTCAAGATGTAGAGCATCAATCGCACACTGTTTGGCCATACACACAATCCGTGAATTTTATGTAAGACGTTGTAGAGGTCACTAAATTTTGTGTCATACGTAAAATTCACGGATTGTGTGTATGGCCGGTTTTAGTGTTTGGTGCTCTATATAAAAGTTATGAAAAACTGTTTTATTATGTAAGAAATATTTGGAATATTGATTATTCTTTGTTTGATATAAATGAAGATATTACGTGTTTTTTTTTAGATAGTTTCTGGCGTATTGTTTTGAAGCTAGTGAGGCTTAAAATTATTGTATTTATTTTATTATTTTCTATTGATATGGCCTCTGCACGATTTGTATTACTGTAGTGAGATGATTTATTCATAGTGGAGTCCAAAATAGGGACTTTAAACGCGTGATGACTACGACGATGATGAATGCTAGATGCACATAGTGGCAATTATTGCCGTATATATCAGTGTCAATATCCACTATGATGATGCTACTGTGTGCACAATAATCACCATCGCCAATACATATTTTGGTGGCCATCTTGGATGCTATCTTGTAATTCTTCGATGAATTTACAATATTTTTATAAATTTATATAATAGACATACTTTAAGATGAATACCTTATTGAAAATGATAATTATTTTGACTTTTGAACTTCATTAAAATTCATTTTTCTTAAAATTCCTCTATTTGGTGGCCATTTTGGACGCCATCTTGAATTTTGAAAATTCTGCCGGGTTGCTGCAAGTCCACCCAAATTTTTCTTGAAGCCCTCATCATGTTACATCAAAAAATGAAGAGAAAATCTCTGGACCTAAAATGCGCATAGAAAGTTGCCAGCTGTAGTACTCTAGCCACTATGATGATGCTACTTCATGCACAAAATATACATAAAGTTGATAACACATATTAAATGCTCTTACAGTACACATCATCCATAATCAGTTTTTGTGAAATATTATTTAAATTCATGTTTAAAATTGATGAAATTACTAGTAATATATTAACAAAATGCTTCATGAGCAGTGCAATACATAATGGAAGTCAAATTCATCTATTAATAATACCAAGGACTAAAGAACTGATGATTATTTCGCGATTTTGGCAGTTTATGTAGGTTCTGGCGGCCATCTTGAAAGAATGGCCGCCATCTTGAATTTTTTGGTGGCTAACACGTTTTACTGAAAGAGTGACCTCTAAACTCTAAGTTCACACGGAATTTGCTGCTTGTATCATCAAAGGAACGATTCTAGCAAAACATCAGACTTATCTGCTCCACGTTGCAGCGTGTGGGGAGATGTCGCTGCCGTCATTTGTGGACCCGGGCAACATGCACCACTACCACCTGACCAAAGAGGGCGTCGCCGCAGCCAAAAAGGTAAACCAGCCTTTCAAGCTTTATAGTAGAAGGAAAAAACCTACTCAGATGCTTCTCTTCTCGTCTAGAAGCGACGTTTCTACTATGATGAATCCAGATGCTATGAAATCACTACTAATAGCACTAAATGATACTTTCAAGCTTTCCTGTTCTCCAGTGAATTCAAGTGTAATCTAAAGGTTATGCTCAGTGGTCAAACAAATATGCTTGTAGAGAAGCAATGCGATGTGGTCTGTGCATTCTGAAAGTGTGTTGAATACGTAGAGCATTTAAAATTCTACACCATAAGAGGCCGGTACTCAACTAAACACGTGAAGACCAGAAATGCAAACCCAATGATTTTTGTCAGACGTCACTTGGACGTGCATCTAGCTTAGAATTCACCAACGAGGGATCTTCCGTACCTGCTATTATGCATTGATTGATCTTGATTTCCAAATGTGGGTGTACATTGTAAAGTAGACCCAACTAAGACCACCTCTCTATTGAGACCACCTCTATAATAAGACCACTTTTCATGGTTCCAAGTCTTCATAAAGCTACCAAAACTAGCCTCTGTAATAGAATTCACCAACGAGGGGTCTTATTTCTGTGCCCGTTATCCCGGATTAATTGACCTTGCTTTCCTGATGTGGGTGTGTGTTTTGGCAGGTTGTGTGCACGCTGGGTAAGACCCACCCTGACGTGGTGTTCGCTCCTTCCATCTTCACCCTCACCAGCCTGCTGCTGCACTACATGGCCGAGGAGGACGCTTACAACTGTAAGTGCACCACAATATTCAGTGGTGCCGGTTATATACTGACTACTGGGGAGTCAGCCGATTCTCGATAGAAAGAACACAAGGGCCAGTGGGCGGATTACAAAATATAAGAAGATCAATATCAACATGGCTTTGATATACTGAATGGTATCTGATAATCTGGATGGGTAAAATAAAACCAGTTACTTGTCCTATGGACTTTTCTTATTCTCAGATTGTGTATTAACTGTTTCAATTACATTCATATGGAATTTTTGCATTTGTTTGTATTTTTTTCACACTTTTTTAATTTACGCATTTGGTAAAATTTTTTACCTTCACCAATACCCCGCCCTGGATGTTCAAGTATGATTTTCTCCTATTAGGTGTTTGCACTGTAGGAAATGACACTTGAGTGCATGTGCACTGTGATAGGGTGCTGGGTGTCTAGTTTAAATTGAATTAATTGAAAATATTCAAGGATATTATGATTTAAACAATTCCAAGATCACTTTGATTAGTCGAAACCTTGTCAGTCAAAATCCAAAAACCAAGCAATCGATTCCAGATCACAATTGCATAACATAATTCATACAACATACATGCACAAAACAGTAACTGACATCTATGATTTATATCGCCAAAATAAAGACATGACAGGGGCAAAAAATGCAACAAAGACAATGCCCTCACTTGCCGCTCAATCTTTTGCACCTTGATAATAAATGAATGTATGACAACACAGCCTGTTATATGCGCACTGTCATATTCTGAAGGAAACCCCGGCGTCACACGTCATGGGATTATACATCCGCGAGGTGATAACATTAAAATGTGACCATATAAATGAACGGGAAAATAGCCATTTTGACGTATTATTTCTGTAATTAAAGCTGGTATAGTTGGCTAGGTGAATCAAAACTCATTTAGTGTGCACTATTTTATAACATAACATACTGGATATATTCGGAGTAGGCCCTGCTAAGAAAAGTTTACTGTGGGTTTAATAGTATCTCGAAAATCGTGTATCTAACAAAAAGATATCACCAAACAAACGTGTGAACGGTCAACCTTCGATGTATTTAAGCTTGGAGAAAATATACATCGAATGCCGCACATGCATATGTTATCACCATGTAGACAGGAAATGGAAGGGAGGGTTTTCTTGAATTGAAAATAGGGAATAAAACGTTTCTGTAACAATGATTTTTGTTCTGTATAGTACTAAATCAGTGTGTACTGTAGGAAGACGACTGGCTGATGAGGACATTATGTTTTAGGTATGGAGTTACTACTGGAGAGTAAAGTGAACTACGTCGTCCAGACGAAGATTGCGTATGAAGCGTCGAAGCACGTGCTTAAAGAGCTGGCTCGGAAGTATGCGGTGAGTGTGGCCATACTCAGGGGAATGGAGACCGTAATTGTTGAGTCTGTATTTGTCAGCACAGGCATTTGTTTGACATATGAGATGGAAATATACTTATTTTGAGATGTGAGAATGGCCCTTGATTTTTTATGGGAAATGAGAATGGGGGTCCATTTCGTTTGAGAATTTTGAGAAATTGTGAAGTTGTGAAAAGTGAACGGTTGGAAAATTAATGAGAATGGCCCTGTTTTTTTTTTTTTGCTGAGATTTGAGAATCTGGTAGGTTATATTTCCTCCTCACATATGAAATGTCTCACTCATAACATACAACTTAACGACATAAGGCATGAATTTGTTAGATTCAAATCAATTTTCAAAGTTTCTCTTCCATTATAATCTGTAAGATCCTAAGCAAGGGGGAAAAAAGTGTTTGTTGTGGAACTATTGGTATGTAAAGATGATTTCTGTCCATTGGCCATTGCAGAAGCCGTGTTATAGTTTCCTGGTGGCCAATTCTGCGGGGTCGGTTGTGAAGGTTTTTGGTGAGTATGCTATTGATTACATGAAACTTTATGACAGGTTTTTCTAAGGTAATCCGTGCCCAAAAGTTCAAAACTCGAAACACTCTGACAGATGCGCGTGCCTCTGTAAATAGCCTCCGATAGCTAATACTGGGATAGCCTGCTCAAAATGATACTGTATTGTGTCATTTGAGTGCATATTTATTTATATTTATTTATCTATTTCAGACATAGAATACATATATGTCATCAGTACATGCATTAGAGTCCATATAAGAGATAAATATAAATCTGAGATCTAATAATATAAAAGTAAAAAAGTAACAGTAAAATATAAATGTATATAAAACAGTAGCACATGCATGCAAATTAAAGCTGTGTTAATTAGTGATTGGTTAATTCACTAGACTATATTTACAGTTTGTTGCCAGCTTTTAAAAAGAGTGGAACTAAATATAAAATATATTGAACTGACAATAGTATTGAATAGAACATTATTACTATTAAAAAGCCTGTTAATTTGGTTCTTTAAAAGTCTTTAAACCGCATTGTAAAAATATATTAGAAATGCTGCATCTTCCTGTGACGTTCATCTATTTTTATGCTAGAAAGAGATTAAATTTTTCAACATGCTATTATTGATGGGGTAGAACTGTTATAAATGTAATTATGTAATTAGAATTTTTTTTAAAGTCACATTTTCCATAAAAAATGAGGTAAAATCAGTTTCCATGTTGATAGTCAAAAATACAGATTTATTATAAAATAAGTAGGAAATAGTGTTTTAATTTTACTGGGCTTATACATTGCTATATACAAATAAGAAATATATTTTTGTCCATTTAGTTTTTTTTATATATTTTTAAAGTTAGCACGTTTGCGATTATCCACATAATCTCAATATATTTATTCTGTTTGTCAATAACAAAAATAATGCGAAATAGATAGGAATTCATCGCTTTTTGTCTTTTGCTATTTAATATAGGTTATATTACCGTTATGATAATCTACAGCAGATTATTATAACCTGCATTAAATAGCAAAAAAATTATAGATGAATTGCTAGTACATATTTGATTTTTTTTACCACAATTCACTTTTCCAGCGTCAGAATTCGGTGCAGAATTGCTACTTGTCAGCAGGACACATAACCCTCGATAATATAATGTACTTTTCTCATGAGAAATCCACTCGTCCTGTCCAAAAATTGAAACATTTCTACTCGCCAATACAAGCGAAAAAGTGCCTAACCCTGTTCTCGCCATCGAGTCCAATCATCATTGTGGGTTTTCCCATTGGGTAGATCACTGGCGATGATGGTTCATTGTAGGATTTGACCACTCGATTGTCGTGTCAATCGTAAAATTTAGCATGCTGAAGTGCAATTGCATCAGCATGCTAAATTTTACAATTGACACGACAGTCGAGTGGTCAAATACCATTCTATCGTGAAAAAAAATCCAAACTAAACAAGTGTCTGTTTCGTTTTTATCTTTAAAAAATCAAAGTGTCAGTTTGAATCGGTGACCTACTTAAAATTGTGCCGTGAGAGCGTGCATAAGTTAGCATGCTGTAAATCGTGCAATTGAGCACGCCTATGGGCCAATCAGAATAAAGTGTTGGCGATGATTTATCCACGGAGTGATAGAATGCAGGTTTTCAAGTAGATCGCTGGCCTGCCTATGATGGTTCATTGTCCGTTATCACGTAGATCACTTTCTGTGGTGGTTCATTGGCTGTTTTCCCATTGCGTAGATCACTGTTCTGCCAAGCAAGCTCCTACCACTGTATTGACATAGCTGTAGACACAGCTTTCATTTGACCTTTTAACAGCCCACTGCTTGGGATGATGGTGTCATTCTGGTCTCACAACCTTGGGGTCGTGAGTTCGAGTCCCGTCAGCACCACTTGATATAGTCAAATGGAACCTGCGTCTTCAGCTATGTCAATACAGTGGTAGGAGCTTGCATGGCAGAACAGTGAGAGCAGAATTGAACTCACAAGCAAGACTTGGGAAAAATATGTATAAAGTTACCCATACTGGCTATGATGGTTCATTGCCCATTTTCCCCTAGATCGCTGGCTGTGGTGGTTTATGCACAGAGAGGTAGAATGTCTGTTTTCACGTAGTAGATCGCTGCCTAAGATGGTTCATTGCCCATTTCCATAGACCGCTGGCTGTGGTGGTTGCTGCGGGACCTGCCCTTCCCCTACCTGGTGCGGCTGGTCGACTGCTACCTGTACGAAGGCCCCAAGGTCCTGTACCGCATCGCTCTCGCAGTCCTCATCCTTTTCCACAAGCTCAAAGGTCAGAGGGGTCAGAAAATATTACATCTTAATTGTTTTGGCCTTATTTTTGCATCTATAGAGATTTTTTGGCCTATTTTCCCACATCCCGTGAATTTTAAGGCTTTTTTCTCTTGTTGCACACGCTTGAATGCCATGTGCCTATTTTTGGGGGCTTTTTTCCTATATCACACTTTTTTGGGCTGTTATAGGGGTCAAGAAATCCCATATCCTAGATTTTTTGGCCTATTTTACCTTATCACACAGATTCTAAGGCTTTTTTCTCACCCTCATTTTTTTAACTTTTTTATAAAAATAAAAACTATTTTGGATATTTTAAGCTCTGTTGAGGAACTTGATATGTGATATTCAAAAGTACTTAGCTAATAAATTTCAAAAATTCAAATTTAAATTATGTTTTTTAACCAGCATTTCACCAGCAGTTACTAATTAAAAACAACAGTAATGAGTTCAAATTCTTCCGGTCAAGTAGTCTAGTGAATTTAGCTTCAATGAACAATTGCTAGTCATCGATCTTTCGACGTGTGAATGAAGAACGCTCCCCGCATGTTTGCAGTGAAGTCGCGCCGCGTTGACGCAGGCTCTGAAATGGCAGCCTCTATCTCCCAGTTCTGTGAGGAGATGCCGGGAGTGAGCGTTGACAGGCTGCTGAAGGTATGCGCATGATACGTACCGTCGTCATATCTCACCGCTATTGTAAGGAAATACAAGAGACAAGTTGTGTTAATCTATTAATGTATTCTTACTGTACTGCTGTTGGCACTTTATAATTTCCAAGAAAGTCTATAATTTCTAATAAAATATAATCTTTATTTTTGAATTAATTTCAAAGTCACAGCTTCATTTTCACCAAACAATTTGTTGAAAAGGAAGCTGTGACTTCGAAATTAATTCAAAAATAAAGATTACATTTTATTAGAAATTATAAGGAAGCTGTGACTTCGAAATTAATTAAAAAATAAAGATTATATTTTATTAGAAATTATTATAGACTTTCTTGGAAATTTATAAAGTGCCAACAGCAGTACAACAAGAATACATTAACACAATGAGGCCAACTGCTATATTCCAATTTAGACAATTATTTCAACAAACAAGAGACAAGCTTGTAAAGTTATTTGGAAAGTAGTAGAATCGAACTCACGATCCTCTGCACACACCATACCCAGTCATTATGTACGAGCAGACGCATTAACCATTATGCTAACTCCCCTTACAGCTTATAGACTTGTTCACACTTAGCCAGTATCACTATTGCACAACGCCTGGCTACTAGGTACATGTGGTTGACAAGAGGCTCTTTACATTTTCCCATTATTTCATGTCATGTTGTTAGGAGTCATTATAATTACACTATTTTTGCTCAGCTTTAACGATGACATGTTGCGCGTTTTGTTGACAGACTGCGTTTGGAATCCGTGGGTTGTCGCGCAAGAGGATGCTCAAACTGGTGGTGCAGTGCGAGATGGAGGTGGGTGCCAGACCACAGCGTCCAGGCTACTGATACAGTGCTGACACCGTCAGAAGGATACAGAACAAAAATATTAAGAATTACGCTACGATTCCTTACGTTTCTCTCCAATTTCTTCTCATTGTTGCGACTGTTACGAACGTACAAAGGTTCTGTAGCTTCTGCAAATTACGGCTTTCTTCATAACTCGCCTAAAGTTACGTTTATTCTGATTTTAACCCTTGTATTACGCTTTTTGCGGAGGTTCCCGTGATAAAAAGAATAATTCTAAATATTCATGACCATTTTGACGGATTTTTGTTTCACTGGGTGTCTTTACGGCGTCTGCACTTTTTAACCAATCAGCACTGCTGCCGTGGTGAAAATATACGAGAATCCCGAAGATATCCGAATATTTATGAGCAAACCAGTATCCAAGATGGTCGCCAATATGCAGAAGTATGAGAAAATGTTCTGATTTTTTTTTCTGTTTATTTCAATAATTGAAAGTATCTTAGTTTCAGTAATTGAGCAGTTCAAAAAAAATGTGATAGCCGTAACTTTGTTTTGAATTGTTACGAATTGTTACGTTTTATTGTGCCGATTCCTCTAATATCGTTACGGTTCTGTATCCTGTTGACGTAGTTAGTACTGTAAACCCAAACCACTCATACCGTATATGACCATCCAAGTCCCCAGGGCCGTTAAATTGAAATTTTCTCAAACTGGGGGGTGGGCTGTTCCATGAGTGCAGTTACTTCATAATTCTCAAGGACACTTAAAGATATTGCTCAGCCAAAACCATATTTGTTCTGTAAATTCCGGTATCAATAGACGATGCCTTATCCATTGCAAGTGATAAGAAAATAATATTTATATTCTCCATGTTTAACATGGGAGAGATAGGCGCCTTCTTATGTGCACCGTGCAAGTTATGTCTGACGAAAATCATTCGGTTGACATTTTGCGACTTCAGTGTTTTGTTGAGTATAGACAGGCATCTTATTGCATGGTATTTAAATTGCTCCACATATTTTATTACGCTGTTTAAATGAAAGAAACTTTCAGAATGCACAGAACACATCAGATTGTTCCTGTGCAAACATACTTGTTCTGCCACTGAGCATAACCTTTAAGAAAAAGATTCGAAGGGTTGTTATGCGAGGATGGGCACTTGGATAGTTGTATACGGTATATTCTTTATGGTAGGAAAAGCAAATGCAAACAAAGAAATATTTTAGTAGATATTTAGTTATTTAATACGAGCTTATGTTTCTGTGCTAAAAGTCTTATTTGTATCACACTGTAACTAAGAAGAACACGGCTTGGTTAGTAAAGAATTGAATCATTTACACAGCAAAATTTACGATCGTAAAATCGTCATATTTCACGGCTATATGCGCATGATCTCAAAATCCAGCCAATCACAAGCCCCGTTGCTGCCGAAATGTTCAGAGACCTTACGCTTAAAACAAATATATATAAGCTCTATAATAATACCAACGCAATATTGATTTTCTTGGTTCTACTCCTGCAATAATCGGTCCGTTTCTCCCGCGGCGAGATACAATAATGGCCTGGTAAACGCAGTGTAAAAATAAAATATAAAGGCAGCGTGGGAAATGGCTGCCTGCCCGGTGGCCCGAGGCTGGCAAGTTTACTATGGGGCCTGCAGGTCTTCAGACTTACCTGCCCGGTTGTCTGGCAGCTTTTATGACCCTGTATTTTAACATATTTTAGTCATAACTTCAAATGTAATCTCAAAGTCCGCTAACCGGGGAGGGAATGCCCCCGGACCGCCCTAGATATTGAGTGCCGTTGGCCCTCATTGCCAGGGCTGGTAAGATTTCACTAGGGCCTGTAAGTTTTTCAACTTGCCAGCCCTGGTGTCTAGTACCTATTTTGGAGAAGTTTCCCACACTGATAAAAAAGGCTTTAAACCCACGCCGCCGCCGCCGCTTCAGGTGCAGTCGCAGCACAACGCGGCTGCCGCGCGGCCCGGCGCGGCCACAGCCGCGAGTCTGCCCAAGTCGCCGTCCTGTGAGTCGCTCAGGACGTTCTCTGTGGGGGAGATCGCGCCGCCCAGCGCACTCCTCACAGAGGAGAGCCAGGTGAGAGCCAGGGGGTCAAAGGTCATAGGTCGGTATTGACGCGTTTCTATCGTGCAGACGGTAACTGCATTGCGTCTATGATGGTTTTGATCTTCGATTGATGATGAATGAATGAATTTGAAGTTTAATTGAAACTGGTCTTGAATGAATGAAAGAACAAAAGAATTTTCTTTCATTATTAGTTTTATCAATTTTTTTTCTTAAATTTTTTCTTTTACTGTTGATCTTTGATTGATGATGAAAGAAAGAATGAATTTGATATTCATTTGAAAGAAACGAAAGAATGAAGACATTCATTCATTCATTCCTTCGTTCATTATTAGTTTTAACAACTTAAGAAAGTCAAATCCATTTGATGCAGTTGCCATTGATTTCATGCAACATTTTGTACCCATGACTGGAAATTGTTCTAACATGTAGTGTAAGTCGCGAACCAATGGAAGAGCAGCATTTGGCGTTGGAATACTCACGTATAGGTTTATGTGGATATCAGCTGTCAGGCAGCAATTAAACTCATTCTGGTTCAATGATTCAAGATGTCAGCGACGTGAGATTTGTCAATAAGGACTGACTACCAGTAGTCCCAATAGAAAGGTTGGTTCTTTTGGAGGTTCACAGTGCTATCTTTATGGCAGTTTGGGACTGCAAAAATGGTCTTATTATAGAGGTTGTCTCTCTATATAGGTGGTCTTAATTGGAGATCTATATCCTATGATCAGTTATGTTCATAATTGGTGATGGATCACTTGTCCGGGGCAAGTAGAAATGCCTGGAGGGCAAGTTGCAGATTCTCTGCTGTTGTTTTCGAATACTAACACCTTCATTATTTTTTTTACATAGCTTTTTCCTAGCAGCATAATTTTTTTCACATGTCGGGGGACAACTGAATTTCGTTGTGTGAGCAAGTAGAAATATTGGGTATGTTGTTCATTGGGCTTATTGTCAAAAAGTTAATTTCAAGCTATGTAGATTAAAAAAATGTCTAGATCATTATTTAACAGGACAACTCTATTGTTATGGTTTTAATAAGATTTATGGAACCTGCCATATACCAAGTAGAACATGCATCTAAACAAACTAACAGTTTTTGCCACCTTATACTAATTTACAATTTACTTTTATTACGGCTGTTGCTAAAGTAGAAATCGCTGCTACTATTGCAGCCTAGAATAAACCCTAAAATAAGCTAATATCTACCAAAATGGATGTCGTATACAGCATCTTTTAGCTAGTATATCATTGTGGTAACTTTGAGCAGGTTTTATATTGTATTTTATGCTGCAAGTCAAGTAGTCATCATCTACTAACCCCAACAGTGAAAGGCATCAGCAGAGCCAGGCGGCGCCCAACTTTTCCCATCCAAAATGTTCTATTTCTGAGTTGTCATTGACATGTCCGCTATCAATCATGAGTATGAAATCCATGAGATCCCTTATTAAAGAGCGCAGCTCACCCCCTGCCCCAATTTTGCAAAACCCTGGATCTGCCATTAAAATGTTAAAAGTACTATAGTCTGTCTCTTTATTATTTACACCATGAAAATAGCAGTTTTCAAGAACATGTGAACTTGTACCCTGTGGGTCAGGACATACATGATGTATGACATTATGCACTTTGACCCCTTTAGAAAATATTACGGAAGTGGGATACGTCCTTAACATACGTATGATGTAACACTATAATACTCGGTAAAATTTACCGAAAATACACAAACACTTCAGTATTTTGCAATGTTTACAACCATTTGAGTTATTTTGCCATGGATTCTATTTAGCATTGCCAATTCTGCATCAAATGGTGTTACTGTAAAACTAGAAATGTTTGCGCACGATTTCATTTGAGAATTTCGTGGGTAGGTGCAAAAACGCAAACTTAGTCAGCAAACATTAATAGCCTATGTAAAGTAGGTCCATGATGGACCAAAATCGCAAAATTAAATAGTCACAGAATAATTTGTAGATGAAAATCGCAAAATTTAATAGCCACAAAATATTCTAGTCTTGCAGTAGTTTTAAAGAAATCCGTGTTGGTTAAAGGAAGTTATGCGACAAAACGTGGGTGTGGATAGCTAAAATGCAAACTAGATTTCGTACTTTAATTCACCACACCCACCTTTTTGTCTCATAACTTCCTTCAATCAAATTGGATTTCTATAAAAATGACATCGTTTGGTGCAGAATTGTGGAGGGTAAATAGAAATCCTGGCATAATATCTCTTATCATTGCGTACAAAGTACAATAATCAAATATTTGCATATTTTACTAGTACTGTTTACATACTGCATTACTTTCGTGCTATACTTGTAAGTCATACGTATGGTGTTGACGTAACTCACTTGGGTAATATTTTCTTCAGAGGCCATGGGGCATATTGTCACATACTTTGTTTATCTTAACCTACAGAGTATTCGTTCACACGCTCTTGAAAACTGATATTTTTATGGTGTAAATGATAGAGACAGACTACCGTATACGACCATCCAAACGCCCAGGGCCATTAAATTGAAATTTTCTCAAACTGGGGGTGGGCTGTTACACGAGAGTGCAGTTACTACATAATTCTTAAGGACATTTAAGACAAAGAGAGGGGGGGAGGGCTGTTACACGAGGGTGGGCACTTAGATGGCCGTATACGGTATATACCGTGTTGCAAATTTAATAATTTAGATTATAATAATGTAAATATCTTCGCAAGTGTGAAAGACAATCGCATTTATTATAGGTATATACTGGAAAAACTGGATCATAAATTATTCAAATGTGGTTTATTTCAAACGATTATTGAACATATTTGATGTTGGAAAAATTAATATAGTATAAATCTGATTTGAATTTAAAGTTGAATTTTTGTAATTTCATTACTGTATTGACAATATCGTAGTACGTAATACTTAAATGTCCATATTGTATAAAAGATTAATAAATGATTTTTTTAAAAAAAATACCGCGTTGTGAAGAATACACAGATCTTGCATCATGTAAGAACCTTTATTAACGGACACATTCCAATATATACAAATATGATGGATAAAATAATATAACTAGACCTGCCTGTTTACATACTAAAGAATATGGATTACAGGCATGCTATTGTGTTTGACAGATAATATATATTCATGATTACTTGATCTATACGTTAGAAGACTTTAGAATACATATCATGACTGTGCACACATAATAATAAAATGACATATAAAGATATAATGTCCCCAATGATTATGTCAAATATTCTACGTGTTGCTGCTGTTCCCAGCTTTCCATGAGGTCGCAGTCTGTGGGCACCGTCCCGTTCTCCTCCATCCAGTCACAGCTTCTCTCCGTCGCAGACGTAAGCCAGGGTCGGCGGGGCGCATTATGGGTGTGCATTGTGTACTGTCGCGTAGATGTCCACAGTTGTTTCCATATATGAGGGGGTCATATAGCAAAAATGTGATAGGTGATTTGCCCTAAATCGCAGACGTAAGCCGGGTCGGCGGGGCGCATTATGGCAATACGTGTGCATTAATATCAGGGCCACGGATAAGTACCTGTTCTATCGTCCGAGAAGACGGGTATCTGTGTTGTCAGGACGGGTAAAACATTTGAGTTACTTGTCCTATGGACGAGTATTCTCAGTCACCAAAGACATCAGTTTCAATTGAATTTACATGGAGTTTGTTGATGTGGACGTGTAAATCTTAGTTAGGACGGGTATATTTTTGAGGATACCCGTCCTATGGACAAGTATGATTTTTCTGCTATTCGTGGCCCTGAATTATGTTCTGTTGCGTAGAAGGACCACAGTTATTTCTGTATAGCTATTGCTGTATTTTCTGTTATGGAAATAAACGTAAGGCAGGATCGGTGGGGCGCATTATGTCAATAAGTGTGCATTGTGTACTGTCGCGTAGAAGGACCACACTTGTTTCCATATATGAGGGGGTCATATAGCAAAAAATTTGATTGGTGATTTGCCCTAAATCTTGAACGTGAATTGTGAATTGCCTGTATTTAAGTGTGTGAAATGTGATGCAACCGATTCAATTACAATTCCTGTGATTGGTGAAAGACAATGAAATGTATTGGTGACTGGTGATTTAGGCAAAATATGTTGGTGAATGGATTTTCATCAAGGCTATATACCCCCCTCTTATATCTATTGCTGTATTTTCTGTTATTGAAATAATCGTAAGCCAGGGTCGCGCATTATGTGTGCATTGTGTACTGTCGCGTGGAAAGGACCACAGTTGTTTCCGTATTCCTATTGCTGTATTATTAAATAAATTGTACCAAAGAGAGAAGAATATATTTTGTGTTTATACAACACATCCTCAGCTAATTATGAAGAATTAATGTACACTATAGTACATGTACGGAGAAATTATTGCTGTATTTTCTGTTATGGAAATAACTCAAATTACGCGTAATTACTGTAATTATTTTCTGCACGTCTGTAATTTTGGATTTCCAATATTCCAAAAAAAAATTCTGGAAAAAAGCATTAAGAAATTCGCAAAATTAAAGTAAGATTCAGTGAGAAATTACAGTATTTTCCGAAATTTCGGAGTTTTTCTACTTATTTAATTAAAGGCGGAAATGTAAACTGCAGTCAATAGCAGAATTACATTGTTTTCAGAAATTTCTTTTAATACTTGTTACGCTAAATATGGGTATATCTTTTCGCAGATAACCAGTAATTTCTGGAAATTACGCGTATGTTGCAAAAAAACAATAGAGTTCAATGGAACTTTCTACAATTACTGTGGTCCTGATACGCGGCGGACCGGACTGTATGTCAATACATGTGCTGCATGCTGCATGTACAAATCTGCTCAAGATTTTACACGTTGTATGTTTTACCTGAGCTTTTATCGATGGTAGCTTTCAATTCCTCTCAGAATCTTCATCCATGTACCTTTGATGTAGCATGCATTATAAGCTTGCTTCAAAGTTCGTCGTCATTAAGTCTTTGTTTGATGTTGATAGGTTGTTACATGTCTAAGTAGTTAAATGGGGGGCGGCAGGGCTCTACAATAGCAATTGCCTTATTGCGCGGGGCAAGTGAACCTTCTGTTCGGGCAAGTGACCACTGATAAGTGCTTGCCCAAATGGGCAAGTGATATTTGCAGTTGACAAAAAAGCTTGATATGATGGTATAACGCTTCTCGTGGGCATTGTTATTCCTCTTCCAATGTGTTTGAAAGGACTGCTATTCAAAAATGTTGTTCATCCTTTCTACAAACATTGGCTATTAATTTTTACAAACCATGCGTTTATTTTAAACTTAAGGTGGGACTGGACAGTTTTTCTTTTAATATTTAATGATTACAATTGTAAAGTTTAAAGTGGGTAGATATCAATCAAAAAACAATTTACTCATGTCACCTCACTCATTTGAGATTTATGAGTAAAAATATACTGATAGATTATGTGTGCAAGAGTGAACAGACGATTTACATAGCTGTTCCAAAATGTTTTTTTAGAGTAATATTTTTTGTATCATATTAAGATCTTATCAAAAGCTTTAATTTGGTTTAAATTTGATGTAGGTTACCTTCCATTTGAAAAAAGATATTGAATAGGTCCTAAAAACCTATAAAGCAGGTAAAATACAAAACATGATTTTTAAATATAATGTTTATGTTTTCACAAAGTAAAGCCAATGGTTATTATCTTAAAATAATTGATACACTGTTTTTTGACTGTTTATTTGTTAAAGTGTAAAGTGTGCACCTCTTCATGGTATGTTAAGCTGTCAAACAAGATAAACCTATAGAATCTGGGTTATTGTAGAGCCCTGCGTTTTACTGGAGGCCATCGGCGAGATTTTAAGGATGGGCGAGAGATTTTGTTTACTCTTTTGCCAATGTCAGTCAATGTTTTTTTATTCAAGAAAAATTGCTCCGCAAAAAAATTTGCCTGGTTTTACTGGTGGATCCTGGTTTGGATAGAATGTTCATCACTTTGTACTTACCGGATATACCATTTCATAATGCAAACAACAATGGCGCCATTTTACATATAATTTCCAATATAGCCTCAATGCCATTTGATCCTTTATGAATCTTATGAACGAAAAACACGCTTGATAGAAGCTGCGCCGTGTTTTTGACCAATCAACGATCACCGACCTGTTTTTCTGCACACAGTAAGCATGGCTGTTTGGTTGTCATATTTTTGTTCAAAATCTCAATATTATTCCCTCTAAGAATGCCTCATCTAATTAGATCTTTTTGGTGTATGACAAGAGGCGATTGGCAAACTATTGATCAAGTGTGGACGCAAAGAAGTAATATGTATTAGGAAACGATTGACATTTGCAATCGACCTTCTCAAAAGATGAAACATGGGTGACTGATATTTAGTATTGTCATGTTTTGCAAGCGTTTATGGAGCAAAATATTGTAAGTGAATTTGTGCTATTATAAGAATACGATGAGTTATGCTATGGTTGGTTTGTAAAGAAACCAAATGTTGCCACGATTGGTATAAGTTGTGATACTACGCAGCTTAAAATCTGATGCCGGCCTGTCAAATTTGAATCGGCAATTGCCGTTGCGATGTTAATTTACATAATTTTTAACATAAACATCAAATAAAATAACCATCTAACATGGGTTAATAATAAAGAATTAAGGCTGGTAGACTAGGTTAGTTTTTAATAATAAGTTCAGCCGTTTGAATCTCACAAACGTAATGATAAAATATGAACAAAAATGGAATATCTGTATATTCCCCTCCCCTGTTTAGTGTCCATGTCCATACCGGGTCACCATATTCAGACAAAAATGCTTTAAAATTAAGAAAATATAGTGTATATGTGTTATCAAAAGTTGGTATTCATTATTGGCCAATACACATCATTGGATAACGGCAAAAGCAGTCATCAACTGGGTCTTTTCCTCAAGTTTTGAAAGTTATATAACCTTCATCGTTCTCGCCGCCCATTGAAAAAAAAATCAAACACAATTTGATCAATTGTCATTCATCAAGTATGTTATGTTAAAAATGATTGTTAATTCATAAAAGGGATAACTAAAAATTTAATGATGTTTGTGTTTTCATTACCATGTTAATTAATTTACATAGGTTAATTCGCAAACAAAAAAGATGTTCAATTGGCTAAAGAATAATTTAGTTCTTTACTGCCAATTGGCTAAAAATGACCAAGGCATTTTCAATTAGCTAAAAAATTTAATATTGATTGTTTTTGACTGGCTAAAATTTCAGATGGGTCGCTGCAATCCGGCGTAAGAGATTAAACCTATAGAAAACGTAAAAATGTGTCAAATGTTAACCCATTTGATAGTGATTACGCCACGCGTCAGATACAGTACCGTTTAATGTAAACTCTTACGAACGCCATCAAAACAAATAAACAATCCATGCCGATCAATGTTTATTATTTTAAATGTGAAATAATGCCCCTTAAGTAAAGAAACAATTATCAAACAATTCTATTCTCACTTTTCTGCCAAGCAAGCTCCTGCCACTGTATTGACATAGCTGAAGAGACATCTTCCATTTTTACTATATACAATTAATTATCAAACAGAGATGGCAACAGAGGAGAAGATGTTGCTATGATAAAGAATTTAAACTTGTTTTGTGTTTATATCATATGCTTCCTATGTATAGTGTTCCTGTCCATCATGCTTATAATGTAGTATTTACAATAAAAAACATAAACTATCAAATGTTCAAAAGTGCTGGGACTAATTTTGTACTCCAATGAGTACGTTTCTAGTTATTGTATTGCATTGTATAGTAAGCGTGTTTGTGTGTAAATGACCTATTACCATTTTACATATTCACATTACGTTGCCTGTAGTGGTCGCTGCTGTGGCGTTGGATCCCGGAGAGAGTGTCCGTCTGTCGCCCGCGCCGAGTCTTCAGCACCGCGGAGGACGGAGTCAGTCTGCGTCAGCTGACTGGGAACAGCGACGCCACAACGCCAAAAACCTCAACTACTTCGGTAATAACAATAAATAATGATAAAGTTAAACTTAGGGTATACAATTTGAGACACTACTAGATGCAGTCGCCAGCAATCCGTCAGACGTTAGCACACCGTCACGTCACTAAAATGTACGTGTGACGGACTGCTAACGTCTGACGGAGTGCTGGCGACTGCATCTACTCACTTTAAACGCAAAACTTGACGTTGCGGTCACCATCGCGGGACCTTCAACACAAGTGACTCTTTCTGGATCTTGATGACGTAACATTGGCGCTTGTCTGACAGGTGGAATTTCCATCAGACAGTAGATGGAGTTTTGCGTTTTAAGTGAGTAGTAGTGTCTCAAATTGTATACCCTATGGATATTCCTACTACTAAGAACAGTCTATATGAAAATAAAGTTAAACTTATTAAGCACCTTTTACAAATGGCTCAAAAGATGCGGTACATATACCTGAAAAAAGTACAATAATGATAGGTGAATAATAGTAGTACACAATCAGCTGCATGAAATACTCATAAATGATGCACAGTTCATAGGCTAATGTGAACAAATGTGTTTTTAGTCTATTTTTAAATATATCTAGACTTGTCGATTGTTTGCAGTGGTCTGGTAGAAGATTCCACAGATACGGCCCAATATATGAAAACGACCTTTGGCCGGATCTAACATCTTGACCCTTTGGCACTTTAAGAGATACACTTATTGCGAAATATTCTATCAGCCAATATCCTATTAGCCCTTTCGGAAATAAAGATTTGAAGATCAGTCTGTCTTACTTCAATAATCTCACACAAGTAAGGTGCCAGTCCATGTAGTGACTTAGCTAGGTAACAAGCTTCTCCTCGTGACCAGAAGGTCGCGGGTTCGATTCCCGGTCGGGTCTAATGGTGAGTGTTGAGCAAACCTACCTCTAACAGGTTGCACACTGCTCCGTGGTACACACACGTTAAATAGGTACAGGTCAGACGAGTGAACGCTAATTTGAGTGATTAGAGGAGTTGAGAAGGATATAGTGTGACAAGGATGCTGCCAATGACCTGGTGTAAATATGTAAAGTCACTAGAGCACGATAACAGTGAATTGCGACTAAACAACCACATGATGATTTACATTTATTCACACAGGTACGGGCGAGACGTTTGTGTTCTCTCTGAGCCCTGAGTTGCGGGTCTACCCCTGGGTGGGCAGGCAGCGCTCACACACACCCGGGCGGCAGACCTCTGGATCTCAGGCGACGAAACGCAGATCAACATTGGAGGAGGGTGGGTGGACAGTAGAACAACCTCAGTATTAGGACCGCCTATGGGACCGGTGTTAAGTGGTCCTATTATAGAGGTGGTCTCAGTATAGAGGTGGTTCCTATACAGAGGTTCAATTTGGTAGCTTTATGAAGGTTTGGGACCCGGGGTTTGGGACCATGAAAAGTGGTCTTATTATGGATGTGGTCTCAATAGAGAGGTGGTCTCTCATCAGAGGTTCATTTTGGTAGCTTGATAAAGGTTTGGGGTTGTGAAAAGTGGTCTTCTTATTGAGGTGGTCCCAGTAGAGGTGGTCTTAATTGGAGGTTCTACTGTATATGTGAGTGATTGACAGTGTGTGATGGTTTAAAGGTTATGCTCAGTGGCAGAACAAGTATGCTTGCATGGAAGCAATAGGATGTGTTCTGTGCATTCAGAATGTTTCTTTCATTTAAATAGTGTACTAAAGTATTTAGAGCTATTAAGATAGGCTAATTTATTATTATAATTCTCCATATATATGTCAAATAGTTTGTAAACAATTTAGTTTCTTAAGAGGGCATTTTATTGTCGAAACGTGTTAAACTATATAACTTAAGAAATTTTAAAATATTTAGGACTCTTTGGATTGGATAATAAAGTAGGTAGAAAGAACTGTGGATTGATGTGTATTGATGTATATTAAATAAATACATTTTTGGCTGAGCATTATCTTTAACACGGCGCTGTTTCTCTCTAGCAGTGGCACAACGATCCACCTGCACATAAATGTAGATGTTCATTATGATTTTTATCAGACAGTGAAGTTTGATCACCGCTGTTAACATGTGAATGCTTAGTACACCTAGTATTCAGCTTTAAATTTCATGAGTATACAGTATACTATATATGATAGATGAACGTTTTGCGTTCATTATGATTTCATTGTTTTCAAAATTCAAAAGTATGACCCCCCCTATTAGTAGTTGAGATTTAAAAGTCCGACCCCCCCCCCCTAAAAGATCATTTTCAAAAGTCCGACCCCCCCCCCTCCCCCCTAAAAGATCATTTTCAAAAGTCCGACCCCCCCCCCCCCCCTAAAACCAACCGAGCCCCCAAGAAAGTCAAAATGACTCTTCCCTAACAGAACAAATACATTTTTGGCTGAGCCTCATGTTTAACACGGCGCTGTTTCCTTCTAGCGGAGGCACGGCGATCCACCTGGATGAGAACCTCGACGCCGGCCGCACCCAGACGTGCCAGACGTTCGAAAACCCGCCATTCGTGGCCGCCGGAGACTTCCGCTGCGACACCGTGGAGGCGTTCGCCTTCGAAACATGATGCTCATCCTTGTCCTGTCTCCTTGAACGTTTAAAAATCTATATAGAAAAATAAGTGAAGCTGTGTCGTAGCAGGAGAACGTTATGATTCTTAGCAACAAACAAGTTCGAGGCCTGTGCCTTTATTAGCAAAGTTTAAGAAGTGTGATGCTGCCAATGCTAGTCCGAGAAGAGTTGATCCGTGGGGATTTGGTCATTTTACGGAGTTATTCACACCGTGGAGGCGTTCGCCTTCGAAACATGATGCACATCCTTGTTGTCTCCCTGAACGTTTAATAATCTATATAGAAAAATAAGTGAAGCTGTGTCGAAGCAGGAGAACGTTATGTGCAAAACACGGAACATTTATAGAATTCACTACCAATTTTTTTAATATTATAATTGTATTATTAATATTCGTTAGCATTAGTATTAACATTAATCATGATTATTGTTGAATATATTTTACAACATATTTCAACATATCAGGGGGCTCTGCCCCCTGAAACCCCCGCACATACAACCGGACTACTTTTCAGTAGTGAATTCTATAATTTAGCCGAAAACACATTCTTAGCAAACAATTTTCGAGGCCTGTGCCTTTATTAGCAAAGTTTAAGAAGTGTGATGCTGCCAATGCTAGTCCGAGAAAAGTTGACCCGTGAAGATTTGGTCATTTTACGGAGTTATTCAGGGAGGGAGGTTATGGAACAATGTTGTAGTTTGCAGTTTGTGTTGTGTAATAGTTGGTTTATTAGGTGATGGTGGGCTGATTTAGTACGAAATAAATGTAGTAATTGCTGTGCCGCATCCATTGATTATAAACAAATTTAATAATAATTAAGATGAGATGCAATATTAAAATTTTCAATAATTTTAACAAATTTTCGGCATGTACTGCCTTCATCAAGTTATAAATGAAAACAAATACAAAACAACGTTCTACATGCCGAAAATTTGTTAAAATTATTGAAAATTTTAATATTGCATCTCATCTTAATTATTATTAAATTTGATTTAGTACGTCTTGTTAAACAGACGGGAGTTTCATATTAGGTATCAGATGTGTGAAGTTTCCTATGTGCAACATGAGACGGCTCAAAAGAATGGTTGAAAATGTAGAAAGGGATAATCAAAAATCAATGTTTGAAGCATACTTGAAGAGAAAAAGAAAGTCGTAATCTGTTTGAAAACAAGTGTAGCTGTATCGTAGCAGACGGAATTGCAGTCAACAGTTTGATCAGACCCTGTGCGGAGTTGTAATATACAATATAACATATCTTCACTCACGATTCACTAGTGGATTCATTAATTTATTAAGATTGATAATTATTGCAGCAAGTTAAAACAGATATAGTATTTATTTGTCATCGATGTGTTGTTAAGTGCTTCTGTGGCCGAGTGGATAGGCATTTGGACTCATGACCGGAAGATCGTGGGTTCGATTCACAGTAGAGTCTGGTGGTGTTGTGAGAGTAAGACTTGGATCACGACTATAAACCACCGTAGCCACATCTACATTTACATGTATTTTACAATAACTAGAAAGTAAGTGAACATCAAGCCTCTGGTTTAGGTGGTACTGAAAAAAGTTCAGAAAACTCATTAATTAAGTTCAGATAACTCATTAATGTCTGCATGAAAGATAGATAGGTAAATAGATAGATTCATATAACTTCTTTACTTCCTTGATACAGAAGTTACTGAGCGATGTTCAGCACATGACAGATCCTGATATTATCAGAGCAAGCTAGTCACGCTTTTTTGTTGTAGAATATGATCGTTATTAGAATGTAGTCAGTATTCAAACACTAGCCCTCAACAAGCACCTAGCAATACTAATAGACCCTTGTTTACGTGTGACAATCTGATCACATTACTGAAAAATGTCTTAACGTTTAGTGTAGGTGATGAAACAATGGAAGCTCAGCGTTTTGGTGTGGTAATAGTGGTGGGCTTGTGTACATTTTTGTGGTCACAGTAATTTGAAATGTTCTGGATTCAAGATGTCACCTGCTCGACATTAGGCCAGTGCATAAAAAAAGCCAGAGATTTATTTGCCTACTTCAAGTGGGTTTTTTTTTGTACTGCCGTAACTTTTTTTCATCAAGTCCAACACTTTTTCAAGTTTTGAAATATGTGACAAACTTTTCAAACCGGTGAATTTTGTACTGTTTTATAATAATATAATGATTTTTTAACAATTTTGAATTATATGTCTCGCGCATAAACGAAATACATTTTTACACATTTAGTTTCTATACTCAGTAATAACTATTGATGCTTAATATCAGAAAGCCACCATGTTGTTAAAATGGCAACACCAGAGAATGTATTGTGTATTGAAAAGCCAATACCAAGTTTTTCTATCGTGAAGCAAAAATCCTTCCGAACGTACGTGTACAATGTATCACCAGTTTGGCTTGGGTTACTTAACTGTTCTGTCTATTTGTCTTTTTAAATCCAGTGGTTAATATTTGAGTCATTATGTATAGATATTACTTAAGATATCAAATCATGAGAAAATCGTTTTGCTCTTTCATTTAATGTGCAATTGTATAACCCATTTGATAAGTTAAATTCTATTTTATGTCATTTGAAAATTTGTTGTTTAATATTTGTATGTTTCGTGCATTGTAATTTCAATCAATAAGCCAAAATCAGTTTACTGCTATTTATGAAAAAAAAATCTTATTAATGCAACACATTATGATATTGATAATAAGTCTATAGATAATAATAAGTCTAGGCACAAGATATTATATATTGTTTGCTGAGTACATGGAGTATGTACTGTAGACTAATATAAAACGTGTAAGTATTCTTGTTGACATAACGAGACTTGCTGGAGATAAAAATATTCTTAAAATGTGCTTGTTTTTTATTTTAGTATAAAAGTACAAGCATTTCCCTTTATAAAAATGTATAACACTTTAGGGGTTTCGGGAATAGATTTTGGTTCATGGACCATACAAAAGATCATGTATACAATTTCAGTACAGGCAGAATTAACATTGACTGAATTTTTCATTGTATTTGTATGATCTTTTGTATGGTCCATAAACCAAATTCCATTCCCGCAACCTTTAAAGTGTTATACATTTTTAAAAAGGGAAATGAATGTACTTTTATACTAAAATTAAAAACAAGAACATTTAAGATTTTTTTTTCCTCCAAATTCTTTTATCTCCAGCAAGTCTCCATAAATGATAGAGAAGTACATTTGTGTAGTTGTGAAAAAAAGAAGTTAATTTACGTACATATCCACAGTAATAATTAGTATGTAGTTTAATTCATGTGATAATTTTAAATAGATGCCGAAATATAGACCGAGAGATTGAAAACACTGTGATAAATGAAATATTTAAAAGCTAGTGAATTTTGCAAGCCATAAGTAGATTTGGAACTAAACTGACTCGTTGTACAAAATAGACCAGTTGATTATTTGAGAAGTTAGTAATATAAAAGGTAGCGTTTATTTACCTTAAAACGTGCATGCATGTATACGAAACTTTCATATTGATTTAATCTTGGACTTCCATGAAAATTAAAAATGTTTGTTTTATATGTTTATGAAGAATATGAGTTACAGTTTAGTACTAGTATTGTTGTTCATATGAAGTGCGTTATTTGATAGGCTTTGCATATGATGTCATCTTTCAAGTACTTGGTATGATGTTTCTTCATTTGTAAAATTCGAACAGAGAATTTAATTCTAAGATAAGAATTATTGAGTGTTAACATCAGTAATTTATTTATTGCAATAAATGTCTGTGTAATCATATTTTATTCATGGAGTGCAACAGTTTCGACTTTTGTCTCCCGAGTATCTAAGTTCAGTTTAAAAAAATGCATCATCCAAATAAAATGCATCATTTTAAGAATTGCATATATTCCAATGAATTTTTTTAATTAGGTAATCATATTATTTCCATATTAAGTATTTTAAATAATGTAGTATGTGTAGTATTATTTATTGCCAAGCTTGTGTGTAAAATATTCAAACAAGTATTCATTATTTATGACAAGTTTTTTGCTTGCAAGATTTGTTTGTGTCATTGACTTTAAAGTTCCATAACAAATTGTTCCAAAATATTTGTGCTTTTGTTACTCAATACTGATGTTAGATTTTATTTTTATGGTTCGTGTTTGACAATGAGAATTTTTTCATCCATGAGTGTTTTGTTATGCCATAAATTATGGAAATATATTCATGTAGAAGTGAAAAAATATATATGTTGCGTGTCATAGTGGGGTATGTGAACCTTTATAATTTACAATATTTATCAGGCCTTGAAAGGTACTGGTTTAATCCATTAAAATTGATAAAGTAAGAAATTAATTGATTGAAATATTTTAAAGTGCCAAATAAGTTTAAAACATATTTAATACATTATGTCACAACCAAGTATTGATAGTTATATTTTGTGCACACTGTTTTGTTTTGGCTTTAAACATATTTTTAGTCACATTGTTTGTGGTGTATCTAATAAAAAATGTGTTTTCATATGAATAAAGACACTGAATTGATACTCTTTGTCATTAAGGAGAATTCTTTTACTGTTTGATTGTGAAAAATATAGATTATTGATGTCCGTTAACGATTGTTTTTTGTGAGATTGTTTACGTAAGCAAAAATAAGTGACATGTTTCACGCATGATGCCATTTTACATTATACTGATCGCAGTTAAAACCGATCTGTGATTGTGCTTCATCAGATGTACATTAATTCTCTGTGCAAATGTACAAAATCCTAGATTTCTTCCTTTCAAATCACAATATCAGATCAGTAAGTGGGAAAATTGTGACATTACTTACTAGTAGTACAGTAATTTTGTAAATTTAGGCTGACTGGCTTTTGGCTAATGTAGTACCAGGGCCAATAGTTGTTTTTTTTGTTTTTTTTTTTTTTGTTTTTTTGTATTAATTGTAAATGTCAAATTGGTTGTGAGTTGTATATTTTTACAGGAGTAGAGGATTTAGTTTAATACAAAGATCATGTGCAATAAACGTTTCAGATATGTTTTGCTTTTTTGATATTTAAACATTTATTTAATAGGGGCATATATATCTTAGTGGACTGTAATAAAAACTCTATCTTTAGACATTGAAAACTATTTGGGAATAATATTTCTTTTTTTGTTAGAAAGAGAGACATTTTCTTTGTGGTTTCACAATGTTTATATACATGAATTTTAATGAAGATCAGACAATTGTTCTGCCTTAAAAAGGCATGTGCATGTGTACATTTCACGAGAATCAAATGTATTTTCGTATGCACTTGGTTCAAACATATTATTTCAAAAATGAAAAAGGACTCGGCATGGCAAAATGAGGCTCGAGCTGTCTCTATATACAAACTTTTTCGCACTGAAAGATGAAGAGAGTTGTAAATCACACATATTTAAATAAGATATCACAAAAAATTGTATCTCAGTACAGTAATTAATTTTAAAGGATAATTAGTAATCACCATAGGCTCCGGTCTGAGTCACAATAAAGGCTGGATTATATCAAAAGACAATGTGTGTTTACATCAGGGGTGGGGGGCAACTGAAGTATAGTAGGGCAACAACTTATAGAAACATACCATGTCTTTTTATATAATCCAGCCTTTATGGTAACAGTGGCCTATGGTTATCACATATGTAAATATATATAGATTACATCAATAGTTGGACAATAAGACATTTTATATAAACATAGACAAGCGCATCGTCATATTGTCCTACAGAAAAACTTTGCGCTTTCTGCGGCGCTTAATCCACTATTATTCAAGAATAAGTCCAGTATGGTTCTCTCAATTTATTCTGTGACTCTGAATGTTAGCTAAAATTGTAGTCGGCTGCTGATGTGACAAAGACTCTGAAAGCCGCGGAGAGAAAATGAACACAGATCTAAATGTTGCCAAGCGATTTAGCATCTCTTTGGCAGGACCCAGGCCTCGCGGCCTGGGTCTATGCCGGTGCAAACGACACTCTCTAGCCATTCAGTAGGTGCGGCTTGTTTTATTTGGCCAGCCGACGGCGGTGCTTACCACGTGAGCGGGAAGCACAGCCCTCGGCAGCGGCGGCCGCCACGTGGCTACCAAAACAATAACAGAGGGAGTGTCGTCTGGTTAGCCTTGCCAAAAGCCGTTGTATATTTGATAATTGATCAAATATACGACACTCCGTCCATGATATTTGCATATCCAGTATTTATGCTGGGCCCACGGGCTGCTTGCACATCAAACGCTTCTTGTGCCAGGGATAACGCTCTGCCAAAGGCCTCGAGATCTTCTTCGGCCTCCGCTCCTCCGTCATTGGAGGCTGCCTGCCCCACAAACGAAGTAAGCTTTCTCATCTGGTGATCTTTTGTTAGCGTTTCAATCGAGCGTTCCTTCGCCACTTTCAGATTCTCCCACATGTCATCACTATCCACCACTTCTCCATCTTCACGGGATGGCCCTGCTTCAGAGGCTTGTGGTGGTGCTCTCATCAACTTTTTCCCTTTATTCCCTTTGCCCTTTCCAACCGTGTATTTGGGTCTCTTGGGCGGGATCGGTTCTTCATTTGATGATGAAGAGCTTTGGAAAGAGATATGATACTCGAACCCGCTTGATTCGCTAGAACTAGGGCTCTGATGCCTCCTCTTACTAGCTCGATACTTCCTTCTGTGGGCTCTAATCTCTTTCTTTCTCTTTGAGATTCTTTTGGTTCGAGCACGACCTCTCGGGTCTCTTGACGAACTACTTGAAGTTGAACTAGACCTGCTGACAGTAGTACTGTTCGAACTGGAGCTTGTCCGTCTTTTGCCCCTCTTCCTCGGAGACTTGGTGGCACTACGTCCATGGCTGGGGCCCCTAGCCTTCTTCTTCGCCTCCTCCCACTTCTCCGTCAGTGAAGCAAGGCGAGAAGCCATTGACCTGGGAGGCGATTTTGGAGAACGCGTCTCCGCTGAGTCATTTTGGCGGGAGTTTGACCGCAAAGCAAAGGTTTTTAGCCTTGTGGATGTGGCGTAGTTGGTATAGCGTTGGCTCTGTTGGCTAGTCGCTAAGCGGCGCAGTTGACCCAGAGGTCCGGGGTTCGATCCCCGCCCAGGCCAAGTAGTAAAACTCTGATGGAGCCTACTTGGTTCTGAATGTACTAAAAAGTACCAAGCATGTTAAAAACTCAACTATAACCCTACTAAATTTCATATCAAAGCATGCGAATCTCCACAACAATACAGTGTAAAATGGCTATAAGGGGGAGTATTGGCTTTCATATGTATTTATGAAAATCACATCACTTTTTTACTTAACATTGCCAGTCTCACCAACTTGCTGTCGGCATGATCAGAATGACCTTCTGCGCATGACGGCAGTAAAGTTTGCTATTTTGGTATATATCACGTATTTTGTTGAAAAAAATGTCACGAAATTTGAAAGTAGAGAACAAAGCTTTATCCTTTTATTGCTAGTCCTGCAGAATGGTGAAAGAATTGTGCGTTTTGGGTTAAAAGCATGAAATTTGGCACAAATTAGCTTTTGGCCTACTGATTAAAATTGGATATAGGGCCAACTGAAAAAAATCCAAGATGGCTGCCATTTGGCAACATTTTTCAAGATGGCCGCCATTTTCTATGACAATCAGAGGAATCTTATAATATGTCAAGTATATAGCCAAACAATGAACAAAATGTCTTTTGACATATTAGTTTTAATATTTTGAATAAATCCCAAGCAAATTAGTAATCCAATATGGCCGCCAAATATCAATATGGCCGCCATTTCTATAAAATCATTGGTATTTATTGTTTAAATCTATTCTATTCAAGTTATTGATTAAGTTATTGATTAAGTTATTGATTATCAACTTAACATGAATCCATATACTGTCTACAAAGCTACTAGAATACTTCATTTTGTTTATTGATTTAACAGTGGCAGATGCCACAAAGTCAACTTTGACCAGTTCGGTGTCGTAACCTGACAACTCTTTGAAAATATTCAAACCATGTCTTGGGTCAGTCCCCTTCCACCAAAACCAGAACCACCTCAGAAAATAGACTAAGGCATGTGTATCTTATGCCAAAAGAAATGTGAAGAGGTCTTACAATGCCCTGCAAACTCTAAAGGACTGGATACTGGTGCAGGATATGAAACGCTCACAAGGCAACTGACACGATTCCAGGAACTTGACAATTTACCAGGACATATTAATCTTTCTCAAAGGTAACTTTGTAGTCAACAAAACCAAAAAGGTCTTTTCTGCTATCCCAATTGACCAGGCACATGAACAAAATAAAAAGTGTGTCAAGGGTGATGATGGAGCAGTAGGTCCCACTGAAACTCTTAAGAGCTCCTGAGGTGGAAGGTATGTGGTCCAGAGGTGGCAAGGGTAGTTACAAAATTTGATGATTCATTGGAAATCCTTAAACATAAGCAAAGCAAAGGTCCTAATCTTCGCCACCATGAACAAGTAAAAGGTGTTCAAGAATCCTTCAGAAAACAAGTTGCATCGCTCTGTGAGGTGATGGAACGGATGGGCGATCCCTTTCTTGAGGCAAGTCAAGATGTTCTTGTTCTTGACACCAGAGACATTGTGGAACATGGAGTAGTGGAAACCATACAACATATAGAGCGCTTGGGCAGGAAACAAGTTGCGGAGTTCATAGAGGAACGTCTTGAGCAGAGAAAGAAATCACTGTTTGAGCCACTAAGAAAGAATAAGCTGTCCTTGTTTAGTACTCCACCACAAAGGAATCATTTTAATGACAAGCAACAGATAGTGATTCTAAAGAAAAATTGTGCTCTGTTTTCACAGTTGTATGTGTCTTGTCAGGTTCGAAGCAGTGATCTTGGTGAGTTTTTTCAGCATGAAAATCTATCTTACCCACCAGCCATAAGGCTATGGGCAGTTGTATTCTGGAACCAAAGCGGACCTGCTTCCTATTCTGGAAAAAACTGGCAGAGACACGGATAGAGCGACCAGATGTTGATGCCCTCCTTCTAGATGGTGCTGCTATCATTAATATGCGGACACCTGGGGAAAGCAAGACCTTTGGGTCTTATGGTCAGGATGTATTTTTAAAATACATCACTGCTCAGTTGGAAAAGGTTGCTAGAATTGATGTTGTCTTTGATGAATACATCAAAGATAGTCTGAAAGCAACAGTAAGAGGGAAACGTGGGAAAGGTATCCGACGACGAGTTCATCCAAATAACAGCACTCCAAACTGGGAATCATTCCTTCGAGTAGACCAAAACAAAAAGGAATTATTTGGATATATGGCAGAATTAGCCATAACCATCAGAGCTGATGACAAGCAAGTGATTGCTACAAAAGGAGAAGACATTTTGTGCAACAAAAGGCAGGATGGCAGTAACCTGTCCCCATGTACACATGAGGAGGCAGATACACGGCTCCTGCTCCATGCAGCTGACTGTTCCAGAAATGGATACTCAAAAGTAATGATCCGGACTGTGGACACTGATGTTTTACTTATTGCAGTTACATTATTTGAGAAGCTGCATTTGCAAGAGTTATGGATCTCATTTGGCAAAGACAATACACATAGATTCATACCTGCACATGAGATATCAAATGTATTAGGTCCTCAGAAATCAGTGGCTTTATCATTCTTTCATGCCTTCACGGGCTGTGACCAAACTTCAGCTTTTGTTGGGAGAGGTAAAAACACAGCTTGGAATACCTGGGTAGTGTATGATGAAGTCACACCAGCCTTTGTTGCACGTGGCTCGTCTCCAACCGTTGAAATGGTAATGGAAAGTATGCTACTTATAGAACAATTTGTAGTGCTCATGTATGACAATGTTAGCTTGTGCATTGGCGTAGATCAAGCTCGGGAAGATTTGTTTTCACGAAAAGCAAAACAAATAGAGTTAATACCCCCAACATCAGCTGCTTTGCTTGAGCACACTAAGCGAGCTGTCCACCAAGCTGGGTATTGCTGGCGTCAATCCCTGGTGTCAGATCAACAGTTACCCTCACACATAGACTTGGGGATGGAAAAAGTCTCTTACCAATACCTGGGTACCTCTTTGGACACAGTTACCAGAGGCCTCTAGAGCCTGCCATCAACTTACCAAATGTGGATGTCAGCCAACAAAAAGGCTGCAGAGGGCGCTGCAAGTGTGTTAGAACTAATCTAAAATGCACTGCCCTCTGCAAGTATGCTGGTGACTGAATAGTCCCATGAGTAACAGTAGAATCTGCAGTCAAGAATATCATTAAGCATGATGTTAATATAAATGAGCACATGCTGTTGGGTTCTCATTCATCAAAAGAGAGTGGGGGTGACACACATAATGGGATATGTGAGACTAGAGACTAGCGAATGCAGTTAGTGGAATATGGGAGATTGGAAAATATATAATGATTTGCAGCAAAATCTAGTCTAATATGAGAGATTGATCTTTAATATTGTGTGGGTTTATTAAAAATACTCTCTTACTTGTAGTGTTAAGAATTAATAATAAATCATAAAAAAGACTACAGAGTGGGCACTTTCTAGTCTTGTAAAGGATGTAATTTTCAAAAGAGGCTAATTTTGCGGTAATTGAAATGTTTTAATATTATGCATAGATACAATATTTTGATTATCAAATATCTGTATTTCATGTGTCAATGTCAATCATAAACATTAGTAGCTATATTGATTTTATATTTAATATACAAAGCTAATATAAAGATAATAATTGCAGGGTTCTAGATGTGATTCTGAAGTGCAGACATGACAATATAATGTTACAATGTTCGACAGAGAATTTCTCATTTTTTACAACTTTGAGCCATTTTGAAAAATAGCTGCCATTTTGAAAAAAATGGATATGCACCATTCAAAAAATATTAAAATTGATAATTAAAACAGAGTTTTTGATAATTTTATGATCTGGTATGTTTTCCTATCATTTTATAGTTATGGCGGCCATCTTGAAAAATGGCGGCCATCTTGATTTTTTTTAGTTGGCCCTATATCCAGATTTAATCAGTAGATCAAGAGCTACCTGTGTGTAAATTTTCACGCTTTTAACCCAAAACGCACAATTCTTTCAATATTCTGCACCATTCTGCAGGACTATGCTGAAAAGCTTTTCATTCAAACAAATGGGCTTCAATATAAGACGCAATAAATATTTCTTAATAGCAAAGCTGCAATTTCAAAACAATAAATGTCATAATAAAATTACATTTCTGGGGTTAATCGTTTGCTTTTTGAGTGTCAAACAACTGGTGCGTGTTTTTTCTTGTGCGTCAAAAGTAGGGCCTATACATGTATGTGGTTTCACGACCTTGTATCCTGTAGAGACTGGCTGTCAGCTGTGGATGGCGTGATTCACTCGTGGTACACGAATGTTGTGTTGCACACATGCAAAATACTTCACTCATGGTCGATGTAATCAGTATAGACGTTTTATAAAACAAAATCTCCCCATCTACCCCATTTGGTTATTGCACACGGTGAAAAGAAATAGGTGTGTTGGTTCAGATGATTAGAAGTCAGGCGTCCATTTTGCGTTTTGAAGTCCAGTGAAGTGAAGTGAAGTGAATTTAGAAGATAAGGTGCACATTCATAGGATGGTTTATACGTTCAGAATGGCACGTTCACACATGATCTTATGTCTTACATATATTACTGTGTCTGTTTCGTGACTTCGTTGTCCCAAATAAAGCCATAAAGAAAATTGTTTGCTAAAATGGGTTTTATTGTTTTTCACATGTTCAAAAGTGTTCAAGGAACACGGCGTCGCTAGAAAAACTTTGACTTGTGGGAAATTAAGATATATACTGAAACGATGTATAGTTAACAATTAAGAACTTAAATACAGCAGTGATCAATATTCAGCGAAACATATTGCTCTATGTGTTTCATAATAATCAACAATAGTTTCAACGCTATCTATGTAAGTACAATGAACTAAAATAATTGATTTTTTCTTGCTAACTGTCGCTATTTGGCTTACCCAGTACAAGAGAGTACTGCTCCCCTAATCCTACATGGGCCATAATAAAGATAGAACAATCTATCAAGGTGTGTGTAACTGGGGTTCTAATACCTAGTCCAATGCAACGTATTATGGGGGAATTATACTCTGCGGTCATGCTGCAATGAACCTGTGCACTGGAGGACCTAACAAGTTTTGTTATACCTATAACAAGTGTATACCTCAAGACCAAGTGAGGATTGTGACAGCTTCCAGCTGTAATAGATACATATTATGGCAGACGAGAATAAGCACATCCATTATTTTGCAGGGGGGGGATTTTTTCATTGGACATTCGATTTTTCTATTGGACATTCGTATCAACTTTTTTTTCCAATAGAGTGGGACATCCATTTTTGCAAGGGGGGGGGGCTTTAGTCTTCAGTGAAGCACATCCATTATTTTGCAAGGGGGGGTGCTATTTGATTGGACATTCGATTTTTCTATCGGACATTCATATCAACTTTTTTTCCAATAGCGTAGGACATCCATTTTTGCAAGGGGGGGCTTTAGTCTGCGGTGAAGCACATCCATTATTTTCCAAGGGGGGCGTTATTTCATTGGACATTCGATTATTCTATCGGATATTTGTATCAATTTTTTTCCAACAGATTATTATATCCATTTTTGCAAGGGGGGCTTTGGTCTACTGTGTAGCATATCCATTATTTTGCAAAGGGTGGGGGGGCGTTATTTCAGTGGATATGCACTTTTTCTAATGGACATTCCTATCAACATGTTTTTCAATAGAGTAGGAGATCCAAATTTGAAAGGGGGGCATGACTCTAACTGCATAGCTTATCGATGTTTTTGAAATATGCGGGGAGTAGTATATGGATCACCTGATATTGGTCACCTTGGACTTTATCATTTATCCGCTAACATGCTAACCCTATTTCTGCGGGCTCGGGCACCCCCTTGCGCATGGCTAGGGCTATTCATTTTCACACTGTCAACACTTCATTTTATGCCCACTGTCCCACAATAGTCCCATTTTTCCATATCCGTTCTGTCATAGGGCATGGGACATGTGAAAATACATTTTTATATTATTTTTACCCCACTTTGGTGGGCTCTGAGACCCGCTTGCGCATAGCTAGGGCTAATCATTTTCATACTGTCAACACTTCATTAGATGACCACCGTCCCACATTAGTCCCATCTTTCCATATACGTGCTGTCATAGGGCATGGGACATGTGAATAGACATTTTTATATTATTTTTACCCCATTTTGGTGGGGTCTGGAACCCCCTTGCTCATGGCTAGGGCTATTCATTTTCATACTGTCAACACTTCATTAGATGACCACCGTCCCACATTAGTCCCATCTTTCCATATACGTGCTGTCATAGGGCATGGGACATGTGAATAGACATTTTTACATTATTTTTAACCCTTTTCGGTGGGCTCTGGGACCCCCTTGCGCATAGCTAGGGCTATTCATTTTCGCACTGTCAACTCTTCATTATATGCCCACCGTCTCACATTAGTCCCATTTTTCCATATCCGTTCTGTAATAAGGCATGTGACATGTGAAAATATTTTTTTATATTATTTTTACCCTACTTTGATGGGCTCTGGGACCCCCTTTCACATGGCTAGGGCTATTCATTTTCGCACTGTCAACTCTTTAATTTTATGCCCACTGTCACACATTAGTCCCATTTTTCCATATCTGTTCTGTCATAGGGCATGGGACATGTGAAAATACATTTTTATATTATTTTTACTCCACTTCGGTGGGCTCTGGGACCCCCTTGTGCATGGCTAGGGCTATTCATTTTTGCACTGTCAACACTTCATTGGATGCCCACTGTCCCACATTAGTCCCATTTTTCCATATCCGTTCTGTCATGAGGCATGTGACATATGAAAATACATTTTTACATTATTCTTACTCCATTCTGGTGGGCTCTGGGACCCCCTTGCGCATGGCTAGGGCTATTCATTTTCGCACTGTCAACTCTTCATTTTATGCCCACTGTCACACATTAGTCCCATTTTTCCATATCTGTTCTGTCATAGGGCATGGGACATGTGAAAATACATTTTTATATTATTTTTACTCCACTTCGGTGGGCTCTGGGACCCCCTTGTGCATGGCTAGGGCTATTCATTTTTGCACTGTCAACACTTCATTGGATGTCCATCGTCCCACATTAGTCCCATTTTTCCATATCCGCTCTGTCATAAGGCATGTGACATGTGAATATACTTTTTTATATTATTTTTACCCTATTTTGTTCGGCTCTGGGACGCCCTCACGCATGGCTAGGGCTGTTCATTTTTGCACTGTCAACTCTTCATTTTATGCCCACTGTCCCACATTAGTCCCATATTTCCACATCCGTTCTGTCATAGGGCATGGGACATGTGAAAATACATTTTTATGTTATTTTTACCCCAATTCGGTGGGCTCTGGGACCCCCTTGCCAATGGCTAGGGCTATTCATTTTGGCACTGTCAGCTCTTCAACTTATGCCCACCGTCCCACATTAGTCCCATTTTTCCATATCCGTTCTGTCATAAGGCATGTGACGTGTGAAAATACTTTTTATATTATTTTTTACCCTACTTTGATAGGCTCTGGGACCCCCTTGCGCATGGCTAAGGCTATTTATTTTCGCACTGTCAACTCTTCATGTTATGCCCACTGTCCCACATTAGTCCCATTTATCCATATCCGTTCTGTCATAGGGCATGGGACATGTGAAAATACATATTTATATTATTTTTACGCCACTTCGGTGGGCTCTGGGACCCCCTTGCGCATGGCTAGGGCTATTCATTTTTGCACTGTCAACTTTTCAACATATGCCCACTGTCCCATATTAGTCACATTTTTCCATATCCGTTCTGTCATAGGGCATGGGACATGTGAAAATACATTTTTATATTATTTTACCCCATATTGGTGGGCTCTGGGACCCTCTTGCGCATGGCTAGGGCTATTCAGTTTTGCACTGTTAACACTTCATTGGATGCCCACTGTCCCATATTAGTCCAATATTTCCATATCCGTTCCGTCATAGGGCATAGTCCCATTTTTCCATATCCGTTATGTTGAAGAGTTGACAGTGCGAAAATGAATAGCCCTAGCCATGCACAAGGGGGTCCTAGAGCCCACCGAAGTGGTGTAAAAATAATATAAAAATGTATTTTCACATGTCCCATGCCCTATGAGAGAAACGATATGGAAAAATTGGACTAATGTGGGACAGTGGGCATAAAATGAAGAGTCGACAGTGGGAAAATGAATAGCCCTAGCTATGCGCAAGGGGGTCCCAGACCCCACCAAAGTAGGGTAAAAATACTATAACAAAGTATTTTCAGATGTCACATGCCTTATGACAGAACGGATATGGAAAAATGGGACTAATGTGGTAGGTGGTCATCCAATGAAGTGTTGACAGTGCGAAAATAAATAGCTCTAGCCATGCGCAAGGGTGTCCCAGAGCCCACCAAACTGGGGTAAAAAATAATATAAAAATGTATTTTCACATGTCAAATGCCCTATGACAGAACAGATATGGAAAAATTGGACTAATATGGGACAGTGGGCATTTATTGAAGAGTTGACAGTGCGAAAATGAATATCCCTAGCCATGCGCAAGGGTGTCCTAAAGCAAACCAAAGAAGGGTAAAAATAATATAAAAACGTATTTTCAGATGTCACATGCCTTGTCAGAACAAATATGGAAAAATGGGACTAATGTGGGACGGTGGGCGTATAATGAAGAGTTGACAGTGCAAAAATGAATAGCCCTAGCAATGCGCAAGGGGGTCCCAGAGCCCACCGAAAAGGGTTAAAAATAATGTAAAAATGTATATTCACATGTCCCATGCCCTATGACAGAACGGATATGGAAAAATGGGACTAATGTGGGACAGTTGGCATATGTTGAAGAGTTGACAGTGCAAAAATGAATAGCCCTAGCCATGTGCAAGGGGTTCCCAGAACCCACCGATGTGGGGTAAAAATAATTTAAAAATATATTTTCACATGTCACATGCCCTATGACAGAACGTATATGGAAAAACGGGACTAATGTGGGAGGGTGGTCATCTAATGAAGTGTTAACAGTGCAAAAATGAATAGCCCTAGCCATGCTCAAGGGGGTGCCCGAGCCCACCAAAATGGGGTAAAAATAATATAAAAATTTATTTTCACATGTCACATGCCATATGACAGAACGAATATGGAAAAATGGGACTAATGTGGGACGGTGGTCGTCCAATGAAGTGTTGACAGTGCGAAAATGAATAGCCTTAGCCATGCGCAAGAGCGTCCCAGAGCCCACCGAATAGGGTTAAAAATAATGTAAAAATGTATATTCACATGTCCCATGCCCTATGATAGAACGTATATGGAAAAATGGGACTAATGTGGGACAGTGGCCATCCAATGAAGTGTTGACAGTCCGAAAATGAATAGCCCTAGCCATGCGCAAGGGGGTGCTAGAGCCCACCAAAATGGGGTAAAAATAATATAAAAATGTATTTTCACATGTCACATGCCTTATGACAGAACAGATATGGAAAAATGGGACTAATGTGGGATGGTGGGCATATAATGAAGAGTTGACAGTGCCAAAATGAATAGCCCTAGCCATGCGCAAGGGGGTTCCAGAGCCCACCAAAAAGGGTTGAAAATAATGTAAAAATGTATATTCACATGTCCCATGCCCTATGACAGAACGTATATGGAAAGAAGGGACTAATGTGGGACTGTGGTCATCCAATGAAGTGTTGACAGTGCGAAAATGAATAGCCCTAGCCATGCGCAAGGGGGTGCCAGAGCCCACCAAACTGGCGTAAAAAATAATATAAAAATGTATATTCACATGTCACATGCCTTATGACAGAACGGATATGGAAAAATGGGACTAATGTGGGATGGTGGGCATATACTGAAGAGTTGACAGTGCGAAAATGAATAACCCTAGCCATGCGCAAGGGGGTCCCAGACCCCTCTGATGTGGGGTAAAAATAATATAAAAATGTATTCTCACATGTCAAATGCCCTATGACAGAACGGATATGGAAAAATGGGACTAATATGGGACAGTGGGCATTAATTGAAGAGTTGACAGTGCGAAAATGAATAGCCCTAGCCATGCGCAAGGGTGTCGCAAAGCAAACCAAATAAGGGTAAAAATAATATAAAAGCGTATTTTCAGATGTCACATGCCTTATGTCAGAATGAATATGGAAAAATGGGACTAATGTGGGACGGTGGGCATATAATGAAGAGTGGACAGTGCGAAAATGAATAGCCCTAGCCATGCGCAAGGGGTTCCCAGAGCCCACCGAAGATGGGTAAAAATAATATAAAAATGTATTTTCATATGTCACATGCCCTATGACAGAACGTATATGGAAAAACGGGACTAATGTGGGATGGTGGTCATCCAATGAAGTGTTGACAGTGCGAAAATGAATAGCCCTAGCCATGCGCAAGGGGGTGCCTGAGCCCACCAAAATGGGGGGTAAAAAATATAAAAATGTAACGGATATGGAAAAATGGGACTAATGTGGGACTGTGGGCATATAATGAAGAGTTGACAGTGCGAAAATGAATAGCCCTAGCCATGCGAAAGGGGGTCCCAGAGCCCACCAAAGTGGGGTAAAAATATTATAAAAATATATTTTCACATGTCCCATGCTCTATGACAGAACTGATATGGAAAAATGGGACTAATGTGGGAAAGTGGGCATAAAATGAAGAGTTGACAGTGCGAAAATCAATAGCCCTAGCCATGCGCAATGGGGTCCCAGAGCCCACCGAAATAGGGTTAGCATGTTAGCGGATAAATGATAAAGTTATCCAAGGTGACCAATATCAGGACCTTGTGATCCATATACTACTCCCCCGCCTATTTAAAAACATCGATAAGCTATGCAGTTAGAGTAATGCCCCCCTTTCAAAATTGGATCTCCTACTCTATTGAAAAAAATGTTGATAGGAATGTCCATTAGAAAAAGTGCATATCCACTGAAATAACGCCCGCCACCCCTTTGAAAAATAATGGATATGCTACACAGTAGACCAAAGCCCCCCTCGCAAAAATGGATGTAATAATCTGTTGGAAAAAAATTGATACGAATGTCCGATAGAATAATATCGAATGTCCAATGAAATAACGCCCCCCTGCAAAATAATGGATGTGCTTCACCGCAGACTAAAGCCCCCCCCCTGCAAAAATGGATGTCCTACGCTATTGGAAAAAAAGTTGATACGAATGTCCAATAGAAAAATCGAATGTCCAATGAAATAATGCCCCCCCTCCTGCAAAACAATGGATGTGCTTCACCGCAGACTAAAGCCCCCCCTCCTGCAAAAATGGATGTCCTACGCTATTGGAAAAAAAGTTGATACGAATGTCCAATAGAAAAATCGAATGTCCAATGAAATAACGCCCCCCCCCTCTTGCAAAACAATGGATGTGCTTCACCGCAGACTAAAGCCCCCCCTCCTGCAAAAATGGATGTCCTACGCTATTGGAAAAAAAGTTGATACGAATGTCCAATAGAAAAATCGAATGTCCAATGAAATAACGCCCCCCTCCTGCAAAACAATGGATGTGCTTCAGCGCAGACTAAAGGCCCCCCCCTTGCAAAAATGGATGTTACATGCTATTGGAAAAAAAGTTGATACGAATATCCAATAGAAAAATCGAATGTCCAATGAAATAGCGCCCCCCCTTGCAAAATAATGGTTGTGCTACACTGCTGGACAAAAGTTTTGACCCGCGAATGTCAATGTCCAACGTCCAATGTCCAATGAACTTTACCGAGGTAATCTGGAGTGGGTCGTATAGCAAACATGTGATGGTTGGTTTGCCCTAAATCTTGAGCGTGAATAGTGAATTGCCTGTATTTAAGTGCGCGAAATGTGATGGAACCTCTAATTGGTGACTGGTGATCTGCTCATTACAATGACTGTGATTGGTGATTTGCCCAAAATTTCGTCCTCAAGTGGGATTCGAACCCACGACCTCTGGGTTGAGATGATAACAGACCAAGTATGTAAGCTGGGGGTTACAGAGACATCGGTTCAGCCGAGTAACCTTTTAACAGCTCGCTGCTTGGGATGATGGTATCATTCTGGTCTCACAACCTTGGGGTCGTGAGTTCGAGTCCCGCCAGGGCCACTTGATATAGTTGAATGGAAGCTTAGGGGTTGTAAAACCTGTCTTCAGCTATATCTATCGTTGGTAGAAATATGCTTGCTAAAAAGACGTGTGAGAAAGAGAGAAGTATAAAAATATATCCGCAAGCACTGGGAAACACATATATAAGTACTAATGTAATTTGCACATTATTGGTTATGTAAAAATGCTTCTGGTCTCGAGTCCAACTCCCTATCAACTCGACCACACACGTGCAGCAATGCAACCAAATCCTATCTGTAGAGAAGCAAACATGTATACAGTATAGAAGTGCGGGTGGCCCCACCATCCCAAAATGTACCACCAGACTTTGTAAAAACGAAAAGATTTTTATCTGCCTGTTTTCGGGAAACAGTCAGCAGGCGGAACGGAGGGCATAAATACACACAGCTAGTCATCTGACACCAAAGCGGCCTTCGTCATGCGGAGAAATGTTTGCAAAGTCTTGGGATACATAAGTAGTGTTGGATCGAAGTTTATCACTGTTGCTGGCGCCCATTTGGTGAGTACATATTTATATTTGGGGTAATTTTTCCAACTGAGTGTTAAGCACTGTCTGTAAAACGGCCGTACGGTGCTGCCATTCATAATCCAAGGCGGGAAAATCATCGACTATATGACTATCAAATTGAACATTTTATTGTCCCATGGTGAACTTAACTATATCCTGTGCTCTCTTAGTACTTTTGATCTAGTTTTTTGTGTTATCATCTAGTCAATCACCAGCCCGAATAAGAGGTTTACACATTATGAAACACGTTTCAGTGCTGTGCTTTGACCTTATTGCTGAAGCTAAGTTTCATAGGTTTGTGAATGAGGTGAGCAGGAGATCGTGGTCACTGTAGATATGTCTTAAACCACATGAGCCTGTAAATTCGGATTACGTGGATGCCGACAACAAGAGGTGGTAAAAGTGAATGTTTTAAAGATTTGAATTAACCTGTATATTATGAAATTGTAAATTTGCACCATGATCTATTCATGTGATTTCTAAAAAAATGTCTGCTTTATCATGTTTGTGTTGTTTCCGTACCCAATAGTCTACCTCATCACGACACATGACACGATTTCCAAGTCTATAAGAGACGCGCACATAAAAAAAAAGCCTTTGCAGGTTAAAGCCCCCTCACACATACCGTTTTTTGTACCACCGGTCGAGTAACGGATGGAAATTTAGAAAAAAAATCGCCGGATGAGTAACGTTTTGTCACTTAACGTAGGCCATCCGATCGGCTGCCAAATGGTATGCTATCGGCTTGTTGCCGTTTAATACCGGTCACTGACCGTTTTGCATTGGAAATTGCACAAAACGACCAAAAATCACATTTTTGTCACCGTTTAGCACCGTTCTCACCGGCCACCGGTCGAGATCCAGCCGCGCCAATCGCAGGCGGCTTTCACACAACCTCCGGGTTATTGCCGTCTGGGTGATAAAATAACCCTCTGGCTGCCGGCGGGCGGACCCATTTTGACACTTGGCAGAATCATCTTGTTGTAATTTGTTGGATGGAATATATCTTAATCACATGCTGATCGCCACCACTGGGTAGTTAAACAATAAACATGACATTTACGGGATTTGGACCCGTTGATTATGCTACTGATTTGGTTATTGCGCTGATTATTGATACTAACATTCGCGGTTTTCTAACAAAAAAGCCAGCATTTTCATACTTTCATGGCCAGCCTGGGGGTGGGGGTGGGGGTGTGACTTCATGTTTCCTCACCAATAGGGGCCTTATAAACCACAAGTTCGACATGGATACTTGGTTTATATAGACCTTGAACTGCCGCCGACCTCTGATATGTATCTTGTAATTACAATTATATACATAAATAATATCAAATGTGCTCTCTTATGTCTAGTGACAAAATCAAACATATTTATGTAAAAAACTGGCAAAAAATGGCTGGGTTATTCATGTAATCTATATACGTCAACTTCTATACATGTTATCATCATCATCTGAAATGCATATATCACATGCCAGTATAGATAAACGAATTTTGACTTGACTTTGACCTTTGACGCACAGCAAACCTATACCTTTGCCAATATCTGACTGAACCAGTCGACTAAACCAAAGCCCCGGTCTCACGGTCACGACCACTACAATGTCTGGCACGTGAGACGCTGGCATCATTGAGAGGCAAATATTTGCTGGTTCCCGATGACTTGAACACGGGATTTTGTTAGGTCAAATATTGTATTTCATTCCAGTTTCCAGTCTTTATATATATTGATCCAATGTGGTGGGCACAAACAACTAGAGAGTGGGTGGAGGCTGAAAAACTCACTTGTTTTTGTATTTACTTGTATATCTATTTATCTATTTATTCTGTTGGAGGGGGGAGGGGGGATTTGGGCTGCATTTATAGGAGCGGTTTGGACATTCGGTCTAGTAATTATAGTGTGGGGGCGGGGGTTGGCATTTGTAAATTTTAGAACAGGTCTTGAAAATAATACCACATGATTTTATTTGTTATAAACCCGAGCCACAACCAACGGCAGTCATGCACCTTTGACTCTCTTTTTCTCTTTGCAAAATGCATGTTTAGTCTTATTTAAAACTCTGCCATCACAATTGTAGACGGCGTGAATAGCGGTCTCTTCGTGCGCTATGCACATTCCACGTAATCAGACTATCAGCAGAATCACCAATGTCACTGACGTGTGCTCTCTCTCTATATACAAGTTAAATACATTATTTATATGGTGCACACCACTGTGTCTCATTCTATTTAAATGTCTTTGTTGATGTTATTGTTTCACACGCTTTCTAAACACAATATTCTACATTTATTTTAGTAATTTATCTCATTAATTCGGAAGATATTTTCGATTCTCAAGAATCCTTTTCAATCATAAACTAAAAACCAAATGGCAATATAATTATAATCTACAGGTAATACAGTACATTCAACAGTACACAATTATTAGGTATAGCATGTGATTTGTGGTTAAGGGTAAGGAATCTACACAGAGTTCGTTACATAGCCATAAGTGCATCATCGCACCCGTTAGCATGGCAATTGCGTACTGGGTTTCAATAAAATATAACATTAGTTGTTATTGAAAAGGAGACTAAGGATCTCGAAAACTAGTTTTATATTATTATTGTTGTTTTGAGGTGTTTTGAGTTTTGGAAATAAAGGCAGTGAGTAGAATAGTGTTGTGAATAAAATGAGACCTTATGCTGCATACCAGGTACATTCGATTTTACAATAAAATATAACAAGCCTGCCAATAGAATCAAAAGGGCTTGCAGTATTGAAAGGAGAAAGGGTTCACGGCCCACGTCCTAGGATGGACGCCTTCCCTGGTGACATGAACCTGCGTATGTTGGCCACCTCTCTCAAGCCGGTGTACTTGTGTCATGTCCACATAACACTGTCCCACTGCACTCCACCTGGCCCAGATAGTTCGGTCACACTGGTTGAAACTTTGTTAAAAACACTTGTTCCGCATGAGGCCTACGTGCTTTGTGGAAGGGGTTTTAGCGGTGTGGACGGTGCTTAATTATCACTGTGTCAGTTTCGTGACTGCCATGTCCCAAATATTAATAAACGCAGTAGAATCTCCACTTTAGACCACCTCTATAATAGTACCATTTCTGGCAGTCCATAGCCTACATAAAAAAGTTATATGCAAACTATATATAATAAAGCGTCCACCTCTCTAATATAGAGGTCATTAGAGTGTCTACTGTACATAAATACATTATTTCCTTTTACAAATGATATTAGAAACCCTGGCATTTAAGGCTACAGCACTTAATATATTTGTCCTCCCTTGCCCCACGCCACGACAGTGCGCACGTGACGTCATGTCATGGACAGTTGTCGGTGCATGGACGCTACTACGACTATGTGTGCTTCTGTGGCCGAATGGATAGGGAGTTGGCCTTGTGACCAGAAGGTCGTGGGTTCGATTCCCGGTCGGGTCTGATGGTAAGTGTTGAGCAAACTTACCTCTAACAGGTTGCACACTGCTCCGTGGTACCTACACGTTAAATAGGTACAGGTCGGTGATAAGCGTGCGCAAACAGCAGCAATGCCGTATGCAGCCAGTATGGTATGCTCCCCGGGGAGTTGAGAAAGATATATATGAGAATGTGCCGATGACCTGGTGTAAATTGTAAAGTCGTGAGATCAAAACTTGGATCAAGACTATAAACCAGACATTTACATTTACATTTATGTTTTAATCAATATCAGATTTCTACTATACGGAAAGCGGAAATTATCAAAAATTAGGACGTGATGAAGGTTCAACACATCATAAATATTCATTCACTCACAGTGAAAAAAGTTCATTCGGCGTCGTATTCAAATTCAAGACGCCGTATTAATGTGGGGAGAGCGGGGTTGGTTGAGACGCGAATTGGTTGAGACAGGGGCTTTAATTTGAAAACTAGCAGCTAGATCTGGCCTCTTTTAAGTTGCAAATGTGACATAACTTATCACACGTGTGTTGTCGACGTACAACAAATATTTTAGTATCTAGAACAGAAAAACTGTTTAGTGGCATGCAAGTAGATTTCATTTTTCGCATTAAATTGTGTTTCTAGATGAATTAGGGATAAGCAATGTGTTAAAACAATATCTTATATGAAAGAGCCATTATTGGTGCACAAAATGCTAGTTTTAAATGTGAAAAACGTGAATTCTTAAACAGTTACAATTATTTTCCAAAATATCATATTATACCAAATATACCAATGTGTCTCTCAAGCAAGGAGTGGTGGGCGCCTATTGGTATACTTTGGTATAATATGATATTTTGATATAGAGATGGTTAAAGCTTTGATTGGCATTGTTGTTTGCTTTTGTAATATTCTATGTTTTGGAACTGGTATATGAAATTTTTTAATCTAAATTGAAAAGTACACTGGAGGTGTTGAAACATGTATAAATAAATTTGGACCAACATGAATTAGATTTTATTTTTTGATTATAAAGCAGCAGAAATAGAACGGAAAACAAGGAAAATGCGACCACATGCTGCATACCATATGTCACAAATCTTGTTTACATGTTTAAAATCCCCACAATAAATGAACCTAAACTGATACAAGGCACAAATACAAACAGTACTAGTATCTGCTTTGTTTCTATTACAAAATAAATCATATCATACCGTGCTTATGCTACATTATGCTACATTGACGAGCCGATAAGGCATCAGTCAATTATAAGATGCATGAGGCTCAATTTAGTGGCAGTTGTATGGTAGAAGGTATGTGACGGGGGGCAGGGTTGTTAACAGCATGTAAAAGTGAAATACACATAGTTCGGATTTTGGATTTTAATTTTCAAAGAAGTATATACGTTTAGTAAGTTTATAAAAATTGAAAAGGTCTCTAAAGAGACGAAAAGCTTTTTTGTGCAATAGTAATAAAGTTTATATATTAGAAGTCAAATGTGGTAAGGAAAGACGTATAACATAGTTCATATAATACTTGTATCAAATCTTGAATAAATTCCGCATGTAAACCCGATCCCAATAAGTTGGAATATATATATATATATATATATATATATATATATATATATATATATATATATATATATATATATATATATATATATATATATATATATATATATATATATATATATATATATATATATATATATATATATATATATATATATATATATATATATATATATATATATATATATATATATCATGTTCTGGCCTTATAAGTCTTGGTCTTTGTGAAAATATATTATTATCATTGTGAAGGATTGTTGACAGATTATGATTCGATTTACTGTACAAATCCACGTTAATTTGAATGGAAAACAATGGTATTTTTCACTACAAGGGCCGATTTCTGGTTTTGTTACCCTATTTGTTAGAAAATTGTTAAATACTACAAAGTGTCTCAACCAGCCCCACTCTCCCTAGTGTTCACTTATGGCGTGATACATACATTATAACAGCACGCTGTTGCTATCGATCATGACTTATCGTGTAAAATCTCCGCCATATGTGTATGGCTTCAATGGTATTTGAAGCATAAAACGTGGTAAACACAGCGTTTTATCTTAGAAAACGTCCTATTCAAAACATAAGACGTCGTAATTTTTGATAATTTCTGCTTTCGTAGATTTCATCTGTAAGTTTTTTACATTTTGCACTTGAATAAAAATAGGTCTGGTTGGGGACATGATTTGATAGATATGTGTTTTATTTGTCACATGTTCTGCCATGTGAATATTGATTATTATATGGGCTGAGTCATTATTTAAAGCGTGGGGGTCGGAAAAAACTGACGAGGGGGTGAGGTGGGAGTCACATGTTTAAATTTGAATGTTGTGGGGGTTTAGGGGTTAGAAGTTGGAAAACGTATGTTTGTGTGTGTGTGTGGGGGGGGGGTGTCAAAAGCTTGAAGTGAAAAGAATTATGAGGGTGAAATGTTCTGATTTAGACTTTTTAGGGGTGGGGGATGGCCGGTGATATATTACGGTCATAATGGCATCATCAAGTCTCCAGCACATTGGTGGGCACATTGAACATGGATCTCTGTGGAAAACAATTGAAATATTCTATCAAAAAACAAACCTACTTTTCCTGTGGTCGGGGAACATCTTCAGATTGCATATAGAAATATTCCATAATCATGAATGTTGTCAGCATAGCTTTCTCTGGGAAATAACGAACCTTTCAGGCTGCACCATTTCATTTGTGGAAGATGATGCCTCCATGCCCCTCTATTGACATATAGATCTACAGATTCTCAACATATGCAAGAAAATAATGACAAATTTCTGATCAAAATCCTCAATAGATTAAGAAGACCTATACTGCTTATGGGGGGCCAGCAAAGATTTCACACACATTTATATTATTATTAACCCTTTCTCCCCTTTCAAAACCCTACGCCTGACCCCGGAACTCTTCCTGTAAAAATGTGGCACCCACCCCGTCACCCTCTTATGATTTGCTACAACCGATCCCGCAGCACATCTTCTATTTCTATTTGCGTGATATGCCACAGATTCAATTTAAAATAGATTTTCTTTTATGAATTAAATTTGGATTTCCTCATATTGCTCCATTATTTCTTTTATAAAGATCATATTATTTAGCTACCAGGACATAAAAATACATTTTTGGGAATTATGTTTTGGGTAGCTGTGGGGTATTTAGTGGTGTTCTTCTGTTACAAATATACAAGTGTGTGTGTGTGAGAGTGAGGGGGGGGGGGTCATATTTCAGACATTCTTTGAATTGGTGGTGGTGGTTGGGGATGTGTATCATATTTAGATTTGCAAACCCGGCGGGGGAGGAGGGGGGTCAGAAGTTTATAACGCCGCTGTCTAAAAAACACTTCTGACCCCTCCACACCTTATATAATGACTCAGCCCTTAATAGTGTCACACAAATGGTGCTTCATGGAACAACCATGGAAATACAGCTTCAAATATGAAATCATATTAATCAAAATACTTATATATGCAAACAAATGTTAATTAGTATGATATTTGATGTCTATGTACATCATAAAAAATACGAATATTTCAGCATTTGCTTAGGGGAGCCAAGCAAGAGAGAAATCAATGTATGTTAGACGCACGGCGGAGCTCGCCCATAAAATGTAGAAGTTCTAAATATTCTATCAAAAGTTTATTGTTTGCCCTTCACAAATGCATAGATTACTCCCGTGATACGGTCTAGTCTAAAACCTCTCGGTTTACACTTAATCAATGCTGTAACGCCAGCAGCATTACGTATTCGCCTGTTTTGAACAATCCTGCCATATTTTGAATACAATCTAGGCCTATTTCGTTTCACAAAGTGAAGTTGAACACGCAAGTCAGGTATAGGCCAAATGGAAAGAAATGAACTTAATTGCTTGTGTTCAGTAATCTGCGTAGTGACATATCATTATCATTTGGAGTAGAGAATGTTCACCGTATAAACAGAGGCACGCATCCAGGCTTTAAAAAAGGCAACGCAGCATGATTCTTATGTCCAATTGAATCATGCGACTATTTCAATCTCATCCAAAACGTGAAAAAGGGGGAATATTGTATCTCGTCTGAAATGAGAAAAGAGTTGTATAGGCTTAGTGTGTTATTCTATGTTTGTCCGTGAATTAGTTGTTGGAACATTACTAATTGGGTTTTTATGTGCATGTCAACAGACGAAACATCATTGCAAGACCCCAGTCTCAACAACTTAAATGTATTTGACCCAATTTATGGGAAACTAAATAATACCAGCAAGTCCAAGCTACTTTATGTAAAAGACGGGATAATTGTATTGAATGTGTGGCAAATGAAGTAACCTGCATATTATACTAATGAAAATTAATGATTTTTTCCCGTTACAACCATATGTCACAAATCTTGTCTAAAATTAATGATACACCGACAACTATGAGAATAATTGTTCAAAATACTTATACTTAGTATAGGAAAGTTGGCCATAACGTGTCGTGGCAGAAGTAATTCTTATGTGACCGATCACTCAGATTGCATGTGACTGTTGCAACAGCCACGTAGTTGTTGAACCCGCGCAAATTGTGTTTTGTGCAGTGATGGTTCCAGGATTCAAGGGGGGTGATGCTTGAGGTTTTTTTTGCGTGTCAGGGACCCGCGGACAGAGATTTTGATGACTCGAAGGGGTAGTTATATAAAGATAACCACATTTTCAAAATACAAATTAAACATAATATATTTTCATCAGAGATTGAGAGAATGCGGGTGGACCTTGAGAGTATCTGTCACTCAGGGGCGGATCCAGCATTTTGTGTTAGGGGGAGGGTGCAACTGTGGCGACGGGTCTGGGGGCCGTGTAAAGCCCACCGCGGGTCCAGGGCAGAGCCCTGGTGGTGGACCAGGGTGGCGAAGCCTCCCAGAAGCTAGAATGCATATGGTGTTTTAGAGGTGTCTAGAGGGGTTTCACTAACAATTCATCTACTTCAATAATCTATTTCTTCATATATATAACAATGAACACTGGGTGTTGATTATCAGTAGTCCGAGAGCCATCCGATTATTGGGGGTTGTGTTATGCTACAATGATGTTACTCTCATTTAAATGTTTTTTTTTTAAATTAAATTTATTTTTATTTTTATTTTTTTTTTTTTTTAGGGAAGGGGGCACTAAATCGGCGCCTGGTCGGGGTGTAAGCTTAAGAGATGGCGGCTGCTTGTGAGAGTATTTGGGGGGGGCTTGAGAGAATGAGTGGTGGCGGGCTGCAGGGGGGGGTAGGGGGACCTTGTGAGTATATGGCTGGGGGGGGGGGGGGCTTGAAAGAATGGGGGCCTGTGAGCATATGCTTGAGGGAAAAAAGGTATCTTGAGAGAAAGCTAGGGTTTGAGAGAAAGCGGGGTTTTCCGAGTATATGGCTGTGAGAGTATGGGGGTGGGGGTGCAGCTTGGCTTGAGAGAATGCCAGAGAAAGAGGGGGGGCTTGGTTTGAGAGAATGAGGGGTGTGGGGCTTGTGAGTATGCGCTTGAGGGGGAAGGTGTAACTTGAGAGAAAGTGAGGGCTTGAGAGAATGGGCGGCTTCTGGGTATATGGCAGGGAGTGGGCTTGAGAGATGGCGGCGGCTTGGGAGAGTATGTGGGGGGGGGTTGAGGAGCTTCAGAGAATGAGGTGGGGGGCTTGTGATTATATGGCTGAGGGGAGGGGTTGAATTGGCTTGAGAGAAGGTAGGAGCTTGAGAGGGTGGGGGAGAGCTTATGGCAGTGGGGCGGGGAGACTTTGAAAGAAGGCAGGGGCATGTGTGATTATAGCATATAGGGTTGTGGGGTGGGGGCTTGGCTTGGCTTGAGAGATAGGCTTGAGAGTATATGGGTGGGGAGATTATGAGTATAGGTAAGGGGGTGCTTGACTTGAGAGATACTTACAAAAGATTGGAGAGAGGGTAGGTTTAAGCACGTTATGGAAAAGATCTTGAGACTACGTGGGGGGGGTGCTTAAACCCCCCAAAGCCCATCGCTGTTGTGAACGTCTATATGAGATGCAACAAAGCTGGTGAAAGTGGGCCCAGCTATTTTAACTGTTTTTGGTCTAGGTAAAGGTAGATTATGACGTTTCTAAAAAATATCTTAATGCCAATGAAATGTACCCAATGAACGAACTTCTTAATTTACATAACATGATGTTACCTAATATGGTAATGCTTTCATGTGCAGTGGGCTTATTAGCCCTGTAAACTTGGCAGAACTCCATTTGCGCATTGAATTCTTTTTCGGTTCACTTTATGATTAAGGGTTTTAGAGGCAAAAATGTTCAAGGTAATAAATCATTTTCTTTGATATCAATGTAGACATGCATCAATTTATTTCTGTATCATTGTTGATTACATCATAGTTTTTGTTGCATGTTTAACACTAATACCATCTTTTGATTTAATTTCGGGAAATAAATGTTGATGGTAAAGGTGATTGGTTTTCTGTATGTATAAAATGAAAACCAGTCATTACGTGATTCCAATAGGAATCAGTCAAACACTTACGACTAAGACTATAAGAGTACGGCTGCGTAATACTTGTATATGAAAGAAATCATGTTACTTGAAGTTTGAAAAGGTAATTCTGTATCTTTTGAGAGGATGTAGCACAATATGTATGGCATTGTGTTCTATTTTAATACCTAGACTCAATGGCTGGCATTCAAACTTACAGGCAAATAAACCAATCGAATGTATACCACGATCTTTATAATATCTCCTAATTTAAAGCAATGATTTGAAGGAAACTTAGACACATATAGCCAGTGGACACAGAATATTTCAGCATAGTTATTTCAACGTTGAATGAACTTAGATATTTTGAACCATGAACGTAATAATATCTCATATTCTTGGGGCATTAAAGCCATACCTGGCTCGCACTAGATGTTGGACCAACATAGTTATTTTGACAATGACAAGTTATTTTGTTTTGGGTACAATATTGAATATAATAGCGAGAAAAACGTTTTAAAAAGTACAAACAGCAAACATCAATATGAGAAATGAATATTTGAGTGAAGTTAAAAATCTTATATGTCAGTGTCAGGCAATCAACATTGGTATGACATTGAATTTATGTTGGCTGACATCAGATGATAATCCAACTAGAATAGAATGTTAGTGCGATGTTACTGTCTAGTCTAGGTCTATATTTAATCTGCAGACCACCACAGTGGAGTATAATGTAGAGTACTGTGCCAGCTGGGCAGATTGAAGATCTGTGTTTTTCACCCATAAATCATGTATTGCCTATAGTTTACGATTATATAAGGTACTGTAGAACTATAAATGTTTGCGAATTTCGTGGGTAGGTGCAAAAACACAAACTTAAATAGTCAGCAAACATTAATGGCCTATGCTAAGTAGGTTCAGGATGGACCAAAATCTCAAAATTAGATAGTCACAAAAAAATTTATAGATGAAAATCGCAAAATTTAATGGCCACGAAAAATTCTAGTTTTACAGTGTTCAAAAGTGCCAGCATATGGATTGTGATTGCATAAAGGACATAACACTTTTAGAGGCAGACATGTGATTAGTGGCGCAGACAGCCGCCTATTTAAATCGATACTGTATATTCACATGAACTGGGTAAACTTGTCAACTTGAATGTATTTTGAAGGCATTTATCAAACGAAACACAATTTTAAGTTATGAATGATGAACTTAGATAAAGATAAAGAATGTATGTTGGTAAAAGTGTTGCTAAACCAAACAAACTGTTCTTGTATGTTCTATGACACCCAGATGCAAAATAACTATTTGTAATGTAGTTTGACAGAAAGAGTATTCATCACAAAGTTTTGGGTGTGCTTGAAATTTCTTTATGGATGATCACATTTTTAAAGAAGGCAGAAGATCAACAACAGATATCTACTGTGCTGTTGAAACTAGGTGGTATAAATTTATAAATTCACCCAATTCACTTCAAAGCAATATACGTATTCAATTGTGTCTAAGGTGGCTTTTAGCCTACTTTTAGATCCGTGGCTCCAGAAGACATCTTTCAAAAGTGAAACATTACAAAGTTATACACTTTTATGGCATAGCAATGCAAAAGATAACTAAATAGTTGATACTTTGGGTTTTGGCCAATCAAAGAATCTGAAACAAAATAATTATCATCACTGTATTTATGCTGATATCAATGAGTGGTCTTTTTTATCAGTAATTATGGGAGAAAAAACAAGCAATAACTCCTTTCGGTTTGGCTAGCCCTGGGCTAAAAGTTTTGGCGAAATCTTCCAATTTTTACATAGAAATCCACTTCCCAATTCATAAAACGGCCGTTGCCATTTTGACCAAACCCTACTGACATTTTAGACAAACTCTAACGTAATCGCAATACTCACCTTTTGGCATGATTGACAATGAGCCTGACAGAACAGAGAACTGGTGGCAGAGCTGGGTGCCGTTTTAGGCAGAAGAAAGCGCCTAACAATATGAAAACCATTCGCAAATCACAGAATACAATAGTTCGGTGCTGTATCAAAGCAAAGCCACCTTGGTGTCTTTTCAAAATTCTCTGTGTAAGCTCTCTATGTGTACTATTGTTGATGCAGACATCTTCCACTAATAGAGTTATGTAGATTCATCTATCCAGGTTGTATAACATCAACTAAAGTTTAAACCATTATTTCACTGGATATTATTGGGAAAACTTACTAAAGCTTTCAACCACTACTGGGGTCTTGTTCACTATGGTACCAATATGAATGTTCACTTTGGTTGAAACAATTGACTAGTACGGTAGTAAGCTTGCCGCGAAGATTGGCGCAGAAGTCGCCGCAAAAGTCGCCGAGGCCGTTGTGTTTGTGTTTGGGTGGCGGGTGTGGATTGTTGCATTGTGTTCGTCTTCATTCTCTCCCATTTCATAACGACTGTCCATTGGCGTTATCTATCAGTCTAAGCCTACTAGTATGTTTCCTCATCTCACAGCACGTGGTGGCGATCTATATCTAAACTGGTTAACGTGGATTATGTAATGCCCCCTGCCTATTCCATTGAAGTTAGAACTGTACGGCTGACTGTACCTAGCGCTATAATGTTTGTTTTACGTTAGGACGCGTGTTTGATGATCTTTGATATTTGATTGTCAAAGGACGTCTCTTAAGTAGGCTAATAAGTTGCACACCCTTTCTAGCCCTTTGATATTAACCACGCTACTCTGTTGTACCACAAGCCCCACCTATCTTAATTAGGGTAGTAAGGATAGCAGATCTGAGATGTACCTGTTGCCTGTTGTAGTAAGTAACGTTGGAGGTGATACAAAGGCGGTTACTTGAGAGCAAACGTTGTGAAATAGTTTGTGTGGGTCGAGGATGTATAATCAATAACATTAGGCTACTATCAGTGCATTAGATAATCAGATGTGTTGTGTGAATATATCCTTTATTATTATACAATGTATGTAATCCATATGGAACATGTAACAACTATAACTTGATTTGACTATTAGAACTAAACCGTACCTAAATTGTATCTACATGTTAAACTAACTAACAGCTGTATGGATCTTGCTTTATATACTAGCAAAATAGAACAATCTAGAACTTTCAGCATAATAATGATTAACTAAAACATTCCACAAGATTATATCATATTCTATTTAGAACAAAACATTTACAATCTGCTTTTTATGATCTACGTCATGCTACAACACATGGTAATAAACCCACAGTAGCTATGAGCTCCTTGTCTGAATTTGGTGAAATAAACACTTGCTATCACAGTTACACACGAAAGACCGATTGAAGTGCTGAAAATTGAAAACTGCTATATGCTGTTATTCAAACGTATTTGACTCTGATAGTAATACAGTGGAACCTGTCAATGTGGACACCTCCATATAGTGGGCACCTGTCTTATATGGATACTGCCACATTTAGTTCTATATATTTCTGTCACTTCATTTAATCTTTATCCCCGAACCTTTCTACTACGTCAAGAGTCAACGCTCTTTCTATCACTAGCACATATACAGGAGATCCTTCCAGTGATCACCTAGCCGGTTTTCAATTAAGAGGGAAGCCTAGTACATTTTCATCAATTAGGGAAAAAATTCTCAGAGTCATGATTTTTACATCACTCATTTACAAAAAATAGCCCCACCACATAAACAATTTTATTTTTCAAAAAAAATTTTTTTTAAATATTTTTTGAACACAAAATGTTCAGAAATTTAGGCATATCTTTAGGTACATAAATAGAAACCGTCAGCCACGCGTCACTTCTGTAAATTCTGTGGTTCTATCTTAGATTATTTATCAACGTTGCCCCAGCCTTCTTTTTTCATTTTGTGACCTTGTATTCAAGCAATTGATGAAAATTTTCTAACATCCATGTTTGAGATTGTGTTTTCTTCTGTCATGAACGATATTACAATAGGTACAAGATTTTACCAAGTTTATGCCATAATCCAATGTTGTCAATCCATTTTTAAAGTGTTGACACAACAAAGATGTTTATTCCATTGATTGGATGATAACTGTATCTACAACCTCTCTTTATAAAATGTTAATTCAACAGAAAACTATTTATGCAATTTCTTGAAATTTCTCATATTATGAAATTAATACGCAGTACTAGTACTTGCTGAAATGCTGAAATAAGGTCCAAGGTACAGTGAAACCTGTCTATGTAGGCACCTTTATATTTAGGAGACCCGTATTGTATGGACACATTTCTCTTCTTCAATTACTTCAATGCCATATTAAAAACCTCTCTGTTCAGGACATCTGCCTTACATGGACAATTTTCATTTTTTACAAAGGTCTCCACATGGGATAGGTTCTACTGTATTTCATTGTACTACTTAATGGCTTTCATAATCCCCCCATACTATTTCACTTGAATAATACAGAAAAACCACAACAAGAGTCCAGTGAGGCATTAATAAAGTCTCATGTGAGGCTACCAACATTTCAATGAATCACATATTGGTTTGTTGGGTTTGATAATTATCATCCTCCAATTTTTTATTGCTCTTTATATGCTAAACAAAGTTAAAGATATGTGCTTATTCCTTGAATCAACTTATCATGATGTATATAATTTTGCTATATTTTTTATCCGTATGATGTGATGTTTTTTCTGGAGCCTACCAAAAGTAGTCCTAATCTCCTTCATGAATATTCACACACATAATGAACTACTAATGAGCTGGGAATGGCCATTTTGTAATATTTGTCATAAAAGCTAGAGTCATATTTGAAATTACTATTTTTCCATTAAAAGGATATATTTCAAAATTCTAAGGCTGGTACGATTTAAAGAAATATCTCCTCTGTTCAAGAGATGTGTTTCTATCTAATGACACACTATCAGTGGTTCAGTATATGTACCTAAACATGTGGTCATTATTTCACAAAAAATGCCTTTCAAAAAAAATGCTTTTTCAAAAATTTTTAAATCATATTATTTTTTGAAAATCATCTATATTAACTTTAGAAAAGTAAAAAAAAAAAATTTAGAGATGAAAACTTCATCATCAATTAAATCATATTATGAACCAATGATTATGAAAAACTGGGATGTCATATTTATTTAGGTAGCAATTTAACTTTTAAAAAATCCATTAGAAAAAATGTAAAAAAAACCTGGTCAAAGACATTCTTGGGGATATCATTGTGAACATACTTTAGGAACGTGATCTTTTTCATATGAAAATACATTTTATCTATTATAATTACCTTGATTGGCATAAAATGTGGCATACATATTCAATTAAATGAATTTGTCAATTTCTTTTTCAATTTTAGGGGTAAGGGAAACTTATACATCTAAGTTTTGATTATATTTCGCTCTATTATAATCTATAATGCTTTATGTAGTAGGTAATTAAAAAAGGTTTGTTATTAACAAGGTTATTGCATTTTCTAAATGTTCAACCAATAAGATTTTCAACAACGTTTGATTTTAGAATGAAGTTTCAACATATTTTTATGTAACATGGTATTTTCTATCATCTAGTAGAGATTTCTTAGCATCTGGATTCATCACAGTCAAGAAAGGATAAATTCCTTACTCAGATGCTTCTTTTAAATGAAGACGTTTCGGAGGACATTCCTCCTTCATCAGTTTCTGGTGGCAAAGTGCGACTGTTGTTGTGCACCTTGCAATTGCGCTCTTGGTACAAGATTATCAGAACATTTCGAGAAGACCAACCCGAAGTCAGCTGTGCAAATACACACCAGCCAGACTGGACATGTGATTCCTAAGAAGAGCTGCAAGATCATTGGCCAAGAGGAAAGATTCGCCTCAAGATCGCCAATCACAGACCCACCCTCAACCTCAGACAACCAAGGCAAGGTGTGATTGAATGAGGAGGTCAGTGAAGTGATCTTTACTTAGTAGAAGTTTAGGACATATTGCTTCTTCTGAAATGTAAGCATTTGCAAATCTACCATGACATCTGATTATGCCTTGATTATCTACTTTAAGTCCCAATTGCTTAATCAAATTGTCTCTAATTTTAACTGAATCAGATTTAAGGGAGTGTAAGATGTCACCAAAATGTTTCTTTTGAAGATAAAGCAACCACTCTTTGGACGCATTGTGAATTTCTTCTGCGGTTAAAGGTCCAGTAACATGATATTTCTTTGGACATTTCTTGATGAATCTGAAGGCCCACGCAGTGATTCTCAGGAGTTTGATGAGCACAGAATATTTTTCTTCCTGTATGGTGATACATCTGCAACACCTTCCTCAGCAACAAGTGATGTCTCGTACATCACATTTTTTCTCTCTTCAGACCGAATAATTGTTTGTAATGTGTTCTTTTATTCCAATTGTTTCTAAATTCCAGAACTCATCCAGTTTGTGTAATGAACAAAGTTGTGGATCTTCTATGGCAAAACTAAACGACTCTTCTGTCCACTGGCTTGGTGGATTAATGCATAGAAAATTGGTGCCTAGTGACGTGTTGACATGTTGTATGATTCTTCCACTGATTAACCATCCCAATTTAGAATCTATAAGATATAAACCATCATCTAATTGATTCTTTGTTTGATGTACTACATCATCATAATAATCATTACCAATTAGTAATTCAATTTGTGTGACCTCTGATTTTTGTGGAAGGGTGTCTGCTAGTGCATATTGTTTAAGAATAGAGTTGCATTGTCGAAGATCCATTGAAACTCTTTCCATCATTCCTGCCACATTCGGTACAACATGTGCTTTAAATGTGTAGAGGCGATCAATCTTTAACTTAAGTGTTACAGTAGTCATATGTGTGTCAATTATCTTGGGGCTTGAAGATCCAAACGTGAGAATAGCAATCTTTTCTTTTTTCTCCATCTTCAGTTGAAGTTTTTTGGCGAGACTAGATGAGATATAACTTCTATGACTTCCACAATCCAGAAGAAGCCTGACAGCTGGTGTACTGGTTTCTATTGATTTGCCTGCATTTTGCATATATTCAATAATGCAGTTTTAGCTGTTTGCATGAACACCGTTTCCCCATAAGCGAGCAGACTTCCTTCTTGAGCAGGTTCTTCGAGGACAATTTCGTGGACCAATTGAGCATTTTCCTGTTGTGATATAAAATAATTTCTTTTCTGTACTTTATCAGTTGAACAAGCTCTTGTAATTTTTTCTGGGCATAAACTCGAATGGTGCACCCCTTCTTTCTTACAATAAAAGCACTTCTTTGTGCTGGTGCAATCCTTGCTTCATATGAGTTTGCTTAAAACAAGTGAAGCAACGGCCTTTAATTTGATCTTTCCTGGCTTCAATTTTCACAAATATATCGCATTCATCATTCCAATGGAGTTCATTGCAGCAGATGCACTTTCTCGTTGGCTCCTTACCCTGTCCAACAAATAGAGCTTCGGTAGTTAGATGTTGAACTGGTTTCACAGACTTATTCACATTTTGCTGAAAAGAGCCAGTATTGTTTTCTACGATCTCTCTTGCTAAAACCATCTTGTGCAACTGCTTTCTCAACAACGTTGTGGTCCAATGTCCTTCGTGAGTTATTTGCTCTTCTAATTTTAATTTTAGTTCTGGTGGAAGCTTAGACAAAATAAGTAAAAATATATACGAATTTTCCACATTCTCTCCCAATGCTTCTAATGATCGGAGGCTCGTTTCAATGCTGTCATATGTAAGTCTGAGCTTAGTAGAGTTAGTGTTGGAAGGAGATAAATCAGAGAGTGATGCATAGTGCGCTTGAATGACGTGCTCTTTGTTTCCGTATCGTTCATGGAGTACCGTGATTGCAACTTCATAATTATTGTTGGATAGCTGTAGTCCTTCAATTGCTTGCTTTGCTCTGCCTTCAAGATTGCACTTCAAGTAGTTAAGCTTGTCCACAGGGTTTAGAGATTTATTTTCATGAATGAAGGATGCAAACGAATCCCAGAATTCTTGCCAATTTAGTAAATTCCCATCAAATTTGGGAAGTTCTAGTTTAGGAAGCTTTATATTAATTCTATTAATGACTGCAGACTCACCGAATTTATGATCCTTGTCAGTTTCTTTGTGCTACATCCGTATTTGGAATTTTCTTTCCGCTTCTTGATCTTCTTTCTTAATTTGAAATCTTTTTGTTTCTTCTTGTTGTAGATGTCTCTTAGTTTCTTCTTCTTCTTGGATTTTTATTTTCTCAATTTCGTTTTCAAATTCCAGCTTCTTTTATTCTATTTCTTGTAGTTTCTTTTCATTGTTTTCATTAAGTACTAATTGCACTTTTATATCATCCAACATATCTTCTGCTTTAGAGAGAAGTGTAGCTCCCTCTTCATATGTCTGTTGATAAAGCGCCACTTCCCCAACACATTCACTTGCAAATTTTTGCAATTATTCTAGTTGGCGATCCAAAGTTGCTATTTTTCTGTTCAGCTTGGTTTGCAATTGACATATACGTATGGACTCTATTTCATCTTGTTTTAAAAGGTCTTGAGAAGACGGGAGATGGTCACTTACTTCGGACTTCTCTAAGCCAACTGTTTTCAGCAGTTCCTTAGCCATTCCTGAATAATTCTGTTGTTTGTATTGACGTTAGTGTAGAAACCACGCTCTGCTACCATGTAGCAAAATGCCAAGAATTCGGTAAACTTTAAGATTTTATTTTGTCCTTTCTCTTTGAAAATATTCTTTATACTGATCAACGAACATTTTTACAACACATTCATATATAATACCATATAATACCACAAGTAATACAATAAATACTAACCATATTAACACATCACATTAAACAGTACATACATAAAAGGTTCAATCATACTTTGTGACTTTCGCCACAGAAGATGTCTCTTCAGCTATGTCAATACAGTGGTAGGAGCTTGCTTGGCAGAACAGTGAGAGTAGAATTGAGTCAATATATTGCATGATAAATATATTGCACATACTGTTTGGAATAATACATATGAGTTTGGATTTCCTTGATTGTAAAATATGAGTTCTAACTGTCAATTGGACAAGAGAATCTGGACTATTGTAATTTTGAGACCTTGCAAAATCATCTAAAATTGAGTTTAGAAAATATCCGCAAGCCATATTTTGGTATACTTCTGGAAAAACATGGCAGAGATAGTGTCTAACAATGTCCCACGTTCATCTGCTTTAAAGCAATGAGTTCTACGTTAGCCCCCTCGAGTAGCTTAAATTCTTTGGCTATTAGTGGTTGACAGTTTCGGCAAGAGCAGCTGCCATTTTCAAAACCTCTCTGTGCACATGTCAAGGTTACTCGGCATGACTTCCATGCTAAAAATGATATATATAGATAGATGATAGGCCCTCTCGTCCCTGTTCAGTCTAAATTGGTGTTGTCATACGATGAACTGTTACTGTTAAAAATATATGTATTTCAACATTATGAACACATTCAAGGATCTTTTCAATGTACTTTTGATATGTGCTTATATATTTGAGAAATGTTAACAGCTAAGGGATAAAATAACCAGAGCACATCTTTCTATATTTGACAAAACAACAGCGCCCTTCACAATGAGACACATTGTTCAATACCTCGATCTAGGAGTCACTGCACCACCTAAAAGTAGGTCATCCAACATATTGGTAGAAGGTATTCTTTTAGAATTACAACTGCAGGTATTGTCTACTGGAAGTCTTTTGTATGTATTCGTTCGTTTTCGTGAAAAAGTAATTCTTTTCACAACTAATTACTCATGCTCATCCAGTCTTACCGAGACCCCCATCATCAAAGTGTTCTAATTCAGGTGGTCATGTGACCTTTATTTCCCAAGGTCGGTATCGGCTGAAATAATGCATTTGTATGAACTTATCGCATCTAAGGGGTGGGGGCATGGCGCGGACAGACCCCAGGCAGGCCACGGGGGAACATTGGGGATGGTCTCCACGTCTACTACCGATTGGCCACGTCTCGTCTCGTCTGAGTGGGGGCACGGACACACCGGATCTGCCAGCCGCATCTGAAGGGGCTTCCCGGATCTGCCACTCTGGTCCGCTCCTTGCTTCACTTGTATTGTCGGGATGTTGGGATTGTGAAAGGGGTTGGCTATGTAAGTGGATGTATAGCTGCTTATCATTAAATACTAAATCCATATAACCTTAAAATCCATTTATTCAATTCCGGTGTTAGTAAGCAGCTCTATCTTTCATAAACCCATTGGGAGGTAAAACCTCAGCACGCAAATTCCACTCTCTACATTTTCACCGCTAGAATGCAACTGACTGCCGCTCCCACCAGCCTCATCTCGGCTGGTGGTGGCTGCTGTTAAATCAGTCTCATTACGTCATAGCGGGGAATTTCCTAGTCATCCTCATCCCTGGACGTCATTCATGCTCCATCACTGCAACCCAGCCATTTTTGTACTGTGTCACACGACAACCCTCCGGTCTTTGAGAGTGATTTCTCACTCAAAGACTAAGCTGCCGCGCAACCAAAAATGGCTAAGTCCCAACCACTGACGATGACTCCCACTAACGTCCAAGTATGAGCTACTTATATGCTAATAATGACGAGTACCTATACACTATTCAACCCCTAGGGATATCTAAACCTCAACTCTCTTTACGCTCAACTTATATGGTGTGCTTCATCTTTAATATCAATATTCAAGTCCAATGTTCAAAACCTGTGGCCACATTACAAGTCCTGCCACCATAGAACACAGCATATTTACATCATTCTAATCAGTTACCTATCCTATGGTACTCGACATTATACTACTTTGATTGAAATAATTACATGATAGTATACATACGTATATTCAACTAAAAATGAAATATGTTTTACACGTTGCATTTAATTTTACCTGCCTATGACTACCTAACTTAGTAGTATTGTGTGTTATCACATTATAGATCTGCATATTGAACCAATTGAAACATATCAACATTAAAAAATGAAATATTTGAATTTCAATACGTAATTGCTGCTATAACTGTTAGAAAATTCACCTAAAAATGCAATTGTATGGCTTTTTTACATTTTAAAATTTAATTTAGACCCTCAAAACACAATGCATATGGCCACAATTAACTGTTGTTAGTGTGCTGTGTGTTATCACATTATAGATCTCATTGGTACAGCATACGTCAACATTATATGCCGTAAATATTTGAATTTCAATACGTAATTGCTGCTATAACTGTTAGTAATGTACACCTGACTTGTTGGCCGTCTGGCTTTTCTAGACTTAATTTTAAAAACTAGACCCTCAAAACACAATGCATCTGGCCATCAAGTCAGTCATGGTTAATGATTAGTCAATAATATTCATGCACTATATATATATGTGGTAACGAGAAACTATATAGTCAATGTTCTGTTCCTATACGTTTTCGCATTTCTCCTTTCATCTATACATTTCCAGCCAGTGGAGATATATACTGTTCACCATTTCACTTCTTAAACCAATTGTTTTGACATTAGCTATTGTATTGCTCGTGTTGACCTAGTATGGTTTGCATTATGTTCCAGCAAATGTCTGTCTCTGTGCTTTTATTTTTAGTTCATTTTCTTCTATTATTCTCTGTCAGTGTTATGGCTAACTATCTCGTAGTGTCACTTCAGGACCTTTCGGGCCGTTTCACCGCCGTCCGCCCGGGTACCTCCCTTTTCCCCCGATTTCAGCATCACGTCCACCTCCTTCTTTGCATCTGCTATAGTCATTTTCTACAGATTTGGTTTGGATTTGATGTTCGTTTTGTGCGGCTGCTTTACCCTTGGTGGATTCACGTTAGCACCTTGCCTTCTTTATATTGTTCATGTTGGATGCTGCCAGCTCATACGTGATTTTATTTGTTGCCAGGGTGTTGTGGGTGGAAATCTTGGGGGATGCATGCGCCTGCCAGTCATCACTGCAGGTGCGGGGCAGGTCCGAGACGATCCGGCGGCGAGCCGTCGTACTGAGTCCATCAGTGGCACCCTCTCCTGAAATCTGACAAATTGGTTTTAGTTATATTCATGGAGGAATGGTCTTTATTGCTGACGTCATTCTAGTATTTCTTCTGGGTATATTTCTTTTCTATTTGTATTCATTTCTCGTTACTCTTATACTATATGTGTTATATTACATAGATTTCATATTGGTTTACAAAGTACTATCTACAAGTTACATTGAAGTATTCTAACTAGTTTATCATTTATTTACAGGTTACTCATTTTCAGTGGTTGTGAGTCACCCCCCGTTCATTTGAAATTGAATCCTCAATTTACACAAAGAAACACAACAACCTCATCTAATTTAATTCATGCACCGCCTGCAACACTGCCTTGTAGCACAATAAGCAAAAAAAAAAAAAAACAAAAAAACATGCATGATCAATTGTAAATTAGCATCAGCCAGTACATGTACGTGCTTATGTTATATTCCGAGCCTGAAGTTAAAATATAGTAGAAGGTATTAAATGCATTCATGAAGCACTGAGTCTGACACAGCAATATGATGCATAGGATGCATGCTACAAAGGTCAGTGGAACCGGAGGCAGGTTCTCTCGGTGGCTACCATCTTGGAGAGTATGCCTGTTTCTACTAGATCTATTAAAATAAAATACAATGTTAGCTACATGGTATAACAATAATCAACAAAATATAATAACTGTAACCCATATTCCCACTTGATGTAAATCCAAACAATTACTAATTTATCCACTGAGCGTGACGAGAATCTGGATTGCCCTGATTACTACTGTCGTCAACGGACAGTGTCATCTGACAGCTGCATATTTGTCAATGTTAGCGCAAATCTAAGGGCCGCTTTGGCCTTTGGAGAGTTTATCTGTGCAGTTAATTGTTAGGTACTGTATCCATAGACACTAACCATCCCCAGGTAAGCATTGGTACTTACTTTAGCAGCCACATTAGCCTTATGCTAGAGACAATGTCTCACCTTTATGTTCCTGTTTTGATATCAACAAAGCTTCTATGATGATATGCATAGCGACAAGTGAACAGGAAACCAGTAAAGGAAATCCTGGAGAAGGGAAGTAAACCCAACATAAAATTTGCTCTAAGCAGCGTCCCCTGGCTTATGCCTTCTTGACTGCCTTACTAACAACCAATGGTTTGGTGTATGATGTGCCAAAAGCACGCAAGAACCAATCTGCAATGGCGAGAATGATGACACCGCCCGTTACAATTTTTTTAATAGAAGAACCGAAAATGCATATTGCTTGTGGGGCTATACAACAATCTTATATTTCTGAAAGAACGCATGTATATACATGAATAAGCATTATAACCCTACTATGCCACAGGCGTGGTCAATCATCAGGTGTAATTGCAGAGCCTATATCTAAAAAAAAAACATATTATGTTATGCCATTGTCATTACTGAAAATTTATCTGCAAAAGGTAATGATAAATGAACTACTTGGTAATAATATTCGAGTATCCAAAGTACTTGTACCTGCCCTGATTATTGCGATATGTCAAAATGAGCATCCGTACTGTATCATTATCAATTATTACATGCTATCATTAACTGACATTACCTGACATTAACAGCTTGTATTTTCCTATTGTTGCCTATCCCAACATATGTCATGATTATAGTTGGGGCTCTTATGTATGTCTATTTGTCTTATCACATGATGTGCGCATCGCTACTATCTTTCATTGGAAGGTGGTACGCCCTGTTTTATTGTGATGGTCACCCAACTGCGACATAAGCCTTCTCCCTCAAAGGCTGTGGGTGGACCGTGGATGTCTCCCCCTATGATCCCGCTTTGCCCAGGCGGCGCCCCCCGGACGAGAGGGGGCGTTTTGCGTCTGTATCTCGTTCCCGTCCTAGTCGACTGCCGCCGTTAGCCGACTGAAATAGTCACTAGTGACCAAGGTGGCTGGTTTGGCATGCAACACGTTGGAAATTATTCTGTGTGAAAAATGGGACATACAAATGCACCTAAACCCCTACCCCTTTTTCTCGTGGGTCGAGTACTAACGAGCGGTGTCGCAGATTACGTGTTTAACATCATAAGTAGGCCTACCATTAGCGCCAGCGTATGACTGCACAGAGTCAGCCGGCAGACGTGACCACATATACTATACGGCAATTCTGTACGTCCGCTAATATATTTGTCTCCTATTCACCTGTCTGTGTGCATGTTCACAATGCTATAGATTGCCGAATTACTAACCAGTACTCTTCCACGAGTGGGGCCCATAACGTAGGTGCGCAATTCCATATTCAACATATTCAAATAGCGTGCGCACTCTACCTGAATATCACAGAACAACAGGCCAGCCTTATCCAACGTGAGCACACGTCGCCAGTCACGGAACTGCGAGGGACGTGTCAGACCATTGCTACTCTTTCCCAAGAGGTTGATAGTGTGAGAATGGCATTGATCTTTCACTGCAAGTTCAAGTTTGTGTTGTGTACCCGAAAGGGGCCGCCCATCCACCTTAACCTGTATTATCTCATCCTATATTATGCATATGAGGGCGCACCGTACCTGTTCATTTGACCTATGACCGCTTCTCGTTAACGTAAACTCAGTCTCTGTGCAATCAAGGTGTACTTGCACCAAGAAGAGTTGCCATTATAGTCATCCTACTACTATCAGTTTAATACCTGCATAGTCAAGATTACAAGTCTAAAAAAATCTCTATCGTGATCGCAATTGTCATCTCTGCTCTATGGAACAAAAACCCAGTTTGATGGTCTATAAAAGGGGGTGTATTGCATTTACATACTAATTTGGATTGTGCCATTCTATTCTGCCTTGGACAAGGGATTTGCGCAGCCCATATCCAATTAAGTTCGTGTCTGACCTCCAAGCAACGTTCGGACTGCTCCTTCTACCCTGTGATTCAATATGATGTTAATGCCACATAAACTATAGGATTGTAAGCTATGTGTGAGAAGTCTGAATGTGTGCATGTATTTGCCATAAAGTTAACTTTCATTTATTGATAAATATAATCTAAGATACCGCCGATTTTCAGGTGTTACGTATACTATTCATAAACCTGATGCCATGTACTTGATTTGATTATGAAATGGAATGATACCCAAATAGTCAACATATCCGATTAACTCCCATAACCGAAATGCTAAACAGCTAGACAAATTCCAACTACAGATAATCCACTGAAGTTCCATGAAACAATTTACAAAGTGGTGTGGCCGTAACACGCTGATTACTGAAGTGTCCTACAACGAGAAGTGGTCCATGAAACAATTTACAAAGTGGTGTGGCCGAAAACGTTTGAATGATTACTTTGGATCAAAGGTAACCTGTCCTACAAAACAGGGGGCTAATAAAAGGTTATTGTGTTGGTATTAGTGCTATGATATGCATTACTAATTGCTCAATGGTTTGTGAGCAAAATATTACTAACTGACATTCTATATAAACGGGTTCCAATGAGTTTTAATCATGCCTCTAAATCATAAATTTCGTTGCACAGTTAAACTTCAGTCTGTTAGATGGCGAACTGTGCAATATTTTAATTTTTCCCGGCGTGTCTCTTGGCTTCCTATTCCTCATTGACTGCCTTGTAGCATTACATATTTTTGTTTATCCTAAATCTAATGCTTGCATGGGAGCCTTAATTCCACATTATTTCATAGATTATGTAATTAACTAAAATTAACGAACTGTCCTGACTATATTATGCTGTTGAAAACCATGCAAACCTATTAGAATAATGGTGGGTTGTATGAACCAATAGACTGTCTGCTCTCGACCTTAGTCATGGCTTTCATGGCTTTACTACTGTAATATGCTATATTTTTTTTTTGCTCCATCGGCACTATAATGTTCCCTGGTCTGTCAAAATGGCTAGAACATATTGTGATGAATATGTTGCTGCCACGTGTTGTGTGTATTGTTTCTTTATTTCGTATTTACTCTTTATACTAAATTGGTGTGGGGAATAGATCACAATCATCATTACAACTACAGTATCGTTAAGTAACGATGGTCCTGAGCCACGTCCTGCTGTCAATTAGCCCATAATTGTGTGCAAACTTCTACAAAGGGCCTAGGTGATTATTTCCATTAATAGCTCGATTATGATGTGCCCAAAATGTTTGTCAATTTCTGTTAAAAGATTACATCCCGCCAAGTATAGTCTGTGGCGTTTAGATATATCGCATGACAATACTCGTAGAGGGGCGCAAAAGAAAGCTTATACATTGAAATATCACTAAACACCAGATATTGACCCCATGGTGTTTCCACACCTGTTATAGTTTACTGGAAGGTGTAAATATGTATGGCTGAAGTCAGCCTTTTTAAGTTCCTAATATTTTCCTTATATATGTGAAACCTGAAAGGCCATTGAAATATATTTGTGTCACTGATGCAAATGTCATCATTAGAGCACTAACCCATCGTCTAAGCCTTGTATCATTATTCATTGATTCTAAGTGTATTTGTGGTCTTAAACTCGATATATATTAATTCACACTGACCATTCAAAGGCATATGCCATGGTGACGATGTGTTGCATTTAATCACGGTATTCCTAGACATAGGCATTGTCTTAACCAGTCCAAAGTCACCCAAGATGGGCTTTAATAGTGTGAGGAACAGACGTTTATGCTAATACAGCAACATTTATTGATATGTAGGTTAGAGGTGTGGCTTTTATAAGTACGTGCAATAAATCACCCAACAATACTGAGCATGTTTGTAAAACTTTGAAGTATGTAAACCTCTGTCAGCAGGCCTCCAAGCAGCCGATGTTCATACCAGTATGCAAGTACAGGCTTCCTAAATCCGCATCTCAAAGGCAATCCTATTATTATGAATATTAATTACAGATCTAACAGGCAAACCACCATGCAATCATTGTTTGCTCTCTCAGTTAAACCCGCTTACTCATGCCTTATCCCAAGAAAACATCATTATAATCAACTACATATTCAATACTGCAATGGTGCTCTAGATTACCTCATATGCTTAACTTCAAATAGCCGAAACAGTCTAAAGTATATTCTGACATTGTTTGATGTCTGGCTTTTTACTATTTATATCAATATCTCTCCAAATAGTCTCTGCATTGGTCTCTGAAGTTATTTTTTTACATTATGTACATGAAATTTTGAATTCGTTTCCCCATGATGATATTCTGGGTTCCAATGACGTGTAAAATAAACCAACTAAATCAACTAGATAACCACTGTTATGTGTTCTCGCCCTTAAATGTACACATGTTTCAAAGCCTCTCTTCTCTATTAGTTAGGCAGTAAAAGGGTTAATGCTGAGGTGTCAGCAAGACTAAATCTAAAGTGGGCGAACATTTTGTATTTGTATGCTGAACTCATTATATGGGAACTTCTGTTTGCCACTTTTGTATAACCACATGTGTATACGAACATACTTGTGTGATCTTGACAGCGATGAGCTGCCCATGTTTTACATGGTCCACTTTGTTGTTTACAAAATTTGAAAATTATCATTATTATGTAACGTCTTTACCGGCGAATTTGAACATTCAAAATATTGTGATAAATTTATATCTCATTCAATTTATTAATACCTAACCTTGTAACAATTGTACCTGTTCTGGAGATGTTTTTTTTTCTCTGACATAAGTGGATGAGGTTAGAGCAGCCATTATATCATGTTATAGCTTACAACATAACACAAGCAGTCCAATTTAGCAATGCATGTGGGGGACAGAGATCTCAACTCGGTAAACCTTATTACGTCAGAAACCCTTCTATGTATAAGTTAGTGAACCTTCCTGTTAAAATTCCTCAAATGTTAAGTGTACTATTCTCCCACTGGACATAAAACTTGTGAGTCACTGTTTTAAATGTTACACTGTACGAGCATTAACGATAACAGTTTGTTTCAGTGTCCGAACTCTGCCTACATGTCTGAATATTGAAGTTGTTTCTATAGCTTGGCCAAGTGATATGCTGCCAGTGTGGTTCCCTTACAGTGACGTCGCACGCAACTTACGGTTGGTCCTAAATCAAAATGATCGCCATGGGCCTAAAAAGGCGACGTAGTGTGTATGTGACATTTAGACACTGTGTGACACTGCAAAGTATAAAATATGAGTTACATAAAGTGATCATTACATGTGAAACCTATTACGTCATAGTCTTCTTATGATTGACCGCTTCTTGGCTGGACTGGGCAATGGTGTACATTGCAATGTGTGCCGGCACATTTATGTGGGTTAATGGAATGGTGTAGGTTGTACAGGGGGTAAAGTTGCTTTTGAGAAAACAAGAATAGGATAGCAAACATGTATTGGGACATCATCGTCCAAGTAAATTTGGCTGCAATGCCATTTAACATATTATCTCTTTAACTAAACAGTATAATCGCATGACCTGCACACAGTTTAAAGTATCTTTACAACATATAGGTTTCTCAACATAGACAGCAGCATATCGCCAATGTAGAACCACACACACGCACACATAGTAATTTGCAACTATGTAAAAAAAAAAAAAAAAAAAAAAATACCAAAACAAAATACTTCAATGCAGTTATGAGCCAGCACATTAGCACCAACTGCGCATTTTACCCCAGACAGAATAATCTTGATTATCAGTAAAGTGGCAACCATTTCCTGTATGATTGCATTCAATCACTATTGATGTGGGTCGTTCGTCCAGCTGGACCATGGATTATGTTTTTGTTGCCGTTGTTTGCAACACCAGCCACACGTGTCGGTCATTAGGGTTATTGCACATGTAAATGCATCCTATTGATGAGATTATGCAGACTTTTGTGTTTATAATTGTTATGTACTTTTCCACAGAATATATTCACAGCTTGGTTTCTATGTATTATTTTTTTAATTATGTTGTATTTGGAGGGGAAACTGGGACGGTCCTTACTCAATGCATGTATGTGTCTACATCACGTATCTTGATTTACATATATGTAGTTGTGACTTTGTAGGTGCACTCACCGGTTGGCTAATAGAAATATTAGCATAATGTTAGGGTGCGATCGTAGTACGCGTTTTGGCCGCTAGGTGATTAGTCCAGATCAACCAGACCCTGTGATGGCAAAGACGAGGAAACTGACTTAGCCTCTATCAATGTTTGTCTAAAATAATTCCCAGAATGCACTGTAAAACATGTGAAAAGTCACGCGATTTGGTTTGTTTGTCTAAAAATTATCCAGAGTTCATAGATAAGAAAAGTCATGTATGTAGTAAAAGGCTTGTCAACATTGCAATGAAATGCAGGTGTACCTGTTCAAATCCCAGGGAACATGTCAGCTAGTGTATAAGTGTTTTCATTTCGAATTTTCATGTGCACATTATGGCTCATGTAGTATGGGTACATGTCTGAATATTCATTAATCTTTCATCCCTGGCAGTTATATACTTATGATTATTGTGTTACTGTACAATCGTTCTATTTTTGAGTTAAGCTGCTATGCACATGTGGTGAGTCATGCCATTGTTATGTGGCGGTGGCTGTAATTAAGACGCTTGCAATCACATCAGCAACCAACAACAAGTGTTAAAGCCGCTTTTACTGGGCCGGCTGGTCAAACTATCTCACGTTTGCAAATGATTCATATTATTGCGCATACGCAAAGTTGGTTGCTGTAATAATGCATTATCATGGGTACAATTTGGAGGTTTTCTTCTCTTAGTGAATATTTGACAATTTTTATGTTTCCCGTGAATAGGAATGGTGCTCGTTGTGTCGAGCAAATAATAAGGGGGTGTTGGTGGTTGGGGCCTTCAGTTAACCAATCATAAGCACTGTCTACTACACACTGTATGTGTTATTCCAAGCATGTCATATAAACCAATTTTTTATTGCATTTTATCTCTGCCCTCTCAATTACAAAGTTGGCTGTGAAATATTATCTTTTTGTTCGTGAATACGGCTTGTAGCATATAAACCATTCACAGTGGTGAATTCAGGATTTTGCTGACGTGTATGCACAACTACATTTTGAAAACCAGTGCCGAAGGCACTGCAACAAGTGCCGTATGCACAAATCCCATCAGGAGGGGTCTAGGGGAATTGCCCCAGACCACCAGAAAAAACTGAATCTGTTGACAATATATTGCTAAACGAAAACAACCGCCATAAATATAGTCTTTTGGCTGTTTTGTGTTTGGGCGTTACTACTGCATCCTTTTAGTAAGTCAATTGATTTCATCGGGTTTTGCCAAACAATGGTGTTTGTTTACCAGTTCATGCCCCATTAGTCGCACTATACTGTTTTGTTTTAGGTTGTATTCGGTAACCACGTAATCGGTAATACACGTGCATGTCGTTTGTAGGGCTGGTTTTCCTTAGATAATTGGTTGCCAGTGCTGAATTTGCATTATGAAAACTATGTGCAAAGCAATGTTGAAATGTCTATGTAGTTTGAGACCATTTGCTACGCAATTATCCTTTATTCTACCTTATAATGATATTAAACCCGTACTACGTAAAAGCTAGAAATTGTGATATTGAAATTGTCAATCGTAATGACCCTGAAACCTGTACAAAGACAGGAAAATGCTGTTTATGTATCCAGGTCTTGGACATATGTGAAGCTAGTGAAGTATTCATTTCCCATATGGATTACATCTATTATTCAAGCTCTCATATTGCCAAATCAATATTAATGTCATTGGCAGGTCCAGAGTTTCCACGAGGGGTCTCAACCATCTTACAACTCATGTACAAGCCCAAATGCCACCATTACTGGATAATGTATTTATAGAGCTGGAGTGTTATTACGTCCGGCCAGCCCCAGATCTCCATGTTTGCTGCATTTACCCATACTATATACGTGAACTTGGACCTACATGTAGGTATATGTCTTTCACGGGAGTGTCTACCAGACTGCTCTATGAGTTACGTATATTCATATTATCAGTTCTATTTAGAACGGTATAAGTAATTGAATTCTGAAATTTATCTAATCAATTATTGCAACTGAGCCTGACGTAATATGCATGTACTGGAGATTTCACATTGTAATAGGAAAGTTGTAAGAAAATAATATCAACAATAATTCTATTGCCAACGCTATGGACAGTGTGAGTGGTGGAAAGTAATTGCAAATCACTGGAAAACACACTTTATAGCAATATTCTTAACTCTTGTAACGGTGTAGATAACAAGCAATATGTCTCAAAAGAATGTAAGACACTATCAAAATGGCAAATATCGTTATATGTATTAGGGATGTACGAATGTGTAAATTGTATGTACGTAGCGACTGCCACCTTCGTGCTGCTGCAGTGATTAAAGATCCCGCCACTTGTGAGATTATGCAAATGAGCTGCTCACTGACTTGCATTCCATCGTTATCAAATTATTGGAATGTGGTGGTGGCTTGTGGTGTTTTAACTGCTGTGTCAAATTCATCATGTAGTGCAGATTGCTCTATTGGCCAAAGTAGAATCTGGCTAGCACGAGCCTTTGTTTACATTCACTTCTGTGGACACCGAGACTGCCTACATGTGTCATATAAGTCAACATTCACTACAAATTCCAAGCACCCTCCTTTTCATGACTTCACAAATTATATATCTACCTTCTCATGTTAAAAGCCTTCAGTTATTTTTATCATTTCATTCTGAAATATGGTTAATACAACTACTTCTTGGTGTCAATGCGATAGGGGCAGTAGATGTCTACACGAGGAGTATGTGAAGGGTGTCTGTGTTTTTACAGTTTCTTATATGTCTTGGGGATTTAACAAGCAATGTCTAAATGATTTTATCTTTATATTGTTTTAACACATTGATAGTTTACATCAATGAATGATCTGAACGATCTTAACACCCATATAATTGGTTTCATTGGTTCCTTTAGTGTAAAGTTTTGTTTAGGACAAGTCTGCTATTAGGATTAGCACTGTAATCCTTTGTACATCACATGTTGCGCTACCTCTAACACACACCCGTTTCTTTAATTAAAAGTTTAAAAACAAAACAAAAACAGGGTTATATCTCTTAGAAAGAGCTTAACAACTTCCAGACCCATCACACTGGCATAAGCATTATAATATATTTTCAAATATTCCTGTTACAAAAACTTAATTCTGTTATATCACCAAGAACAATTAAAACAAAATGTAAGGACATCCTTAATTGTAGCATACTTGCTATGTAACAGTACTCTCACATGCATAGTCCCATCATAGTATTAACATAACTATTCCATGATGCAATTTGCAAAGTGCATATGCAGATCCATGTGGGGAGGGGCCGTTTTCCTAATCAGAATTTTGCCACGACTGTAAGCATTCGTGTGTACAAGCAGAGAAGAGAGAAGATTAGTTTATATGTAACTACATCATTTTAACACCCAAAGAAATAAACATTGCAATCTGACATAGAATAATGTTGATCAAAATAAGGCGGGCATGAGCAACATCATGTTGTTAATAACTCCTAATCACAACAACAGCAACAGATTAGGCCTCAATTAACTGGACAGGCAATACCAAAGCGCAATCTAGGCCGTAGGTCTTTACAGCCTGTTGACTCAGCTTATTGCGCAGATAGATTGTGGTTAAATTATACAGACTTGTGTGTTTTGTATTTTCCCACATAATATACACATCTTGTTCTCTATAATGGTGGTATTCTTGCTTATCCTGGGGAAAATAAAAGCCCAAACCTACCCCCAAAAAACGGACTGTCCTGCAGGTTATTTACATAGAATTTGCATGCTTTTCTTTACCATATATATAAACTGGTTTTGTTTCATGACGTAAGCTCATTGCTACCTAACTGCATATATATATATACCATAACGCGCTCATGTATGTACTGTCTGCTTATCGTTTTGTCACCTATCTCTGTGTGTGCGCGCGCCCGTAGATTGTCAAGACGTGTCATAAGTGCTGGGAAATTGTAGCCTTCAAAGTATTGTACTGTCTCACATCACCATGAAATTCAGTCTTGATATAAAGGATGAACAATGTGTATTAGGCCTGAACAAAAATCACATTTGTCAATTGTATCACAATTGTCTGGTCATTTTTGCCATTTTAACTAGGTAGATCGTTACTTTATTAAGCCTGGTTGGATTGCCTATGCTTGACAAATAGTCATACTTACAGCAATACCTTCCTTTGACAATACAATGTATTTCAATGCTGAATTATATGTTTGCTACACAAAATGATCTCAACATAGGCCAATTGTGCTATCTTTGGAAACAGAATTTTAGGGAAACTCCTTTTGCTTACAAAATTGAGTAATACCAGTACATAATACTAAAACTTGAGCCATGTTTTATCAAATACTATTATGATTGAATTTAAGAATGAGTAGTTTTTTTTTTTTCAATTTGAACTAAATAAAAATGATTCAACTTATAGCATTACTGCAATAGAAAATTAATATTTATGCAACTACCAAGCAATTCGCCTTGATGTTCACAACATATGAAAATATCTATACTTGCAATAACCGGATTGACTTATATAGACTCAAATATTGCTATATTTGAGTTGGCACAGCCTTGATACATAATAAGACAATACCAAGTTAGCGTTAAATGTAACTGATCACTGTGTTTTTACATAAGTTACAGGACCATACTGCAAACCCTTCGTAAAGTAAGCCCTAAAGAGTAAGCACATTTTTATTCAAATAAATACTAATTTTTAGGTCAATCATTAGTAGTCATAGGTTATTGGGATAAATGAAAGTAAATAGTAGACTTTTCATTATCAGATGTCTTATACTTCATTCAGTGTGTGCAAATTGTTCTACATCATGTTCAATTAGGAAGGATGTATCCCAAAATTTAACTGTTTTTGTGTTGGCGCAAAAGTTCATATGAATATGACAAAGCCAAAGTTTAGTTCAAAATATCACCTATGGCATTGGATGCAAATGGTTAAAAATATAGGGAAGAACATAGTACAATGGATATCCAAACCATTAAGCAAAATATTCTTGATAAAGAACTACAATTATAATCAAATGGCAGTGCAAAGTTAACTGTTTGGCAATCATTTTGAATGGTGTAATGGAAATAAAGATGTAGACTTTATTGCATGCAAGCAATGCAACCATGTTCTTTGCTACAAAAAGGATAGACTGATACATCAACCATGACCACACATAAATGTTCAAAACGATCAGCCTCTACCTAGCAGAGTAATGACATCCATGCCATAAATTGAACCAAATATGACTAAAGTAACCAAAGATGAATGAAAAAAAAGATTCCTTTTATTGCATATTTATCTGTTCATGTATACTTTAATTCCATTGCTTTATAGTTTACTTCTCTTATGGGTAAGCACGGATAGTTGTACGGGTCCAGTTCAGGTATAGTTTTTGAAACCACAGATACATAGATAGGGGTTGAATTGTTGTGGGTACGGTTCGGTGCGGTTTGACAATTTCCTACCCGTGCAGGGCTCTATACTTATATTCTATACTTATCATTTGACATATCACAATGTGAAGATTTGGCCATATCATACATCATATTCACATAAAACAAAACTGCACTCTGCTACAGAACAAACCTGATCAAATTCCTATGTACGTGTCAGAAACACATTTATAACTTATATATTCATGGAAATGCTTACATGTATTACTGACATTTTACATGCCTATCTTTCAGGTGTATACATGTTTGTATAAATATGAAACCTTGTATTACCATTAACCCTTCCATTAATGTGGACTCAGTTTTAGCAACTTAACAACATCGATCACACTTACACTTTATTTAATCTACTATACCTACTATATATATTCTGTTCTATATGTATATCAGGATTGTGTTAGCTTGCTCACATAGCTGTTTTGTGGGGATATCATGTGATTTGCGACCACAGAATGTTCTATGTTTGTTTCACATGGAAATAGGCAGGCTCGTATTACTAAGCAAATAGATGGGCTTTGTTCCATAGGTAAACTTTTCTGATTCTCTAATATTCTAATCTGACTCCTGGTCACACAGTGACCAGCAAAGTTCATTGGATATCGCTTTCATTTCAGTGGCTAACTACCGGGCAGGTACAATTCTCTCATACTTCTCACCCTGATCGTGTAAACTCTGAATTCTTGATGTAAAGGGTGTACAAGGTGTATTAGTCTGACAAAGTTACCTTTACGATTCAGGTCGCCAAAAGGGTTAAAATAGAGCACTGTGCGTGCGAAGAAGCACACTGCAAAACGTGCGACGCACATCACAAAACGTACGACGCACTGCCGTGAATAGGTAAAACTCCGTGTATCGTATTATCACAACCATTGCGTTACACATGAGAATATGTAATAATGACATGATTCTGTATGTTAGTTGAACATAGAACATATATAAATCAAATCAATATTAATATCAATGGTCAAATGAGCGTTGTATTGTCGTCGTGTTGCACCACATGGTTCCAACGGCTCCTTGATGTAACCTATATTACGCAAAAATCATTAAAAGTGTTACACCCTCCCAATGGGCAAAGAATAATAAAAACATAGCACTTACACATATTTTGACGCGATCTCCACCATATCGCATCTAAGGGGTGGGGGCACGGCGCGGACAGACCCCAGGCAGGCCACGGGGGAACATTGGGGATGGTCTCCACGTCTACTACCGATTGGCCACGTCTCGTCTCGTCTGAGTGGGGGCACGGACACACCGGATCTGCCAGCCGCATCTGAAGGGGCTTCCCGGATCTGCCACTCTGGTCCGCTCCTTGCTTCACTTGTATTGTCGGGATGTTGGGATTGTGAAAGGGGTTGGCTATGTAAGTGGATGTATAGCTGCTTATCATTAAATACTAAATCCATATAACCTTAAAATCCATTTATTCAATTCCGGTGTTAGTAAGCAGCTCTATCTTTCATAAACCCATTGGGAGGTAAAACCTCAGCACGCAAATTCCACTCTCTACATTTTCACCGCTAGAATGCAACTGACTGCCCGCTCCCACCAGCCTCATCTCGGCTGGTGGTGGCTGCTGTTAAATCAGTCTCATTACGTCATAGCGGGGAATTTCCTAGTCATCCTCATCCCTGGAAATATGTCTGAGAATTGTTAATCATTTGAATTTTAGTAACTATACACTCATATATATTTGTTACTGATTCATATGCATTGTATTCTAATAAGGTTTGAGAGTGTAAAAATGGTCTTGTTATAGAGGTGGTCCTGATAGAAAGGTGGTGTTAATTGAAGATTCTGCTTAAGCTTAAATTCAAGGTATGATTCTGAGATAACTGATATCACCGCACTATGTACTGTTTGTTCAGGAGGCTTCAGGGAGCCATGGATCTGATGGCAGCTGGATCCCTGTATCTGATGGCGGCAGCAGGACGAAATCAGATGACAGCACGAACACATACACAGCCATTCCCTGGGTAAGATGTAATCCTGTAGAAGTGATACACTGCTGTATATATGTATTATGTATGGGGAGTAAAGTGGAGCCTGTAAGTGGAGCCTGTAAAAGCTTAATATGTGTGATATCTACCTGGTGGCTGTATTATCATTTCCGGCGTGATACAATCATTGTGTCAGTAATACACGCCTAGATTTCCACATGATATAAGCTTTAAGACCATGCTGTGATTTTACATACACAACGTGTATTGTGTAAACAGGCGCCTCTAGACACTTACACCGGGAGCCGGGCAACTGGTGGCAGCAGCATAGATGTGGAAATCCCATCATCACTGTCAGTAGTTAATGTTGTAGTTCAGGCAATGGCAGCAACGGTCGCTATCACTTGCTGAACTACAGAGCCATAGAAAATAGTTGCTAGTCAACAATCACTACAGTTAGCAATGTAAAATTGTGTTTCTAGTGTTACAGTTGCCTAAAATCGTGAGAAAAAGATTTAGATGAACTGTATTGGAATTTGTTATGAAACGCAAATCATTTCAAACAATATATTGACATGTGAATAAAAAGTTTACATTTTGGTTTCATAGCATAAAAAATTAGAAAACAACATGTCGAAATTGTGGCCATTCATGTTGTCTCGGCAACGTCAAAGGTCTAAATGGTTGTTAGCTTGTTGCACCTTGACAATCATTGTGTTGGTAATACACTGCTAGGATTATCACAATATCATCTAAGCCCATGTTGTGATTGCACACCACTTGTGTTACATATTGCACAGTACTTTTATCTGTCTTCACGCACACCCATGCATGGGTGAGGGGGATGTAAGAGAGATTGTTAGCCCTTTCAAATTTGTTTGAAAAATTGAGGCTGACCCCCACCCCCACAAAAAACAATTATTGCCAATTTTGTTGGCCCCTGCAAGTGCAACCAAAATTTTCATAGCCCTACAAAGGGCCTACATGCTTAAGTGTATTTTTGAGCTGCCCCCTACTCCAGGTTTTTATCTTGGAAAGAGCTTTTCTTTGTACTTTTATTGATAGTATGATTCGAAACACTTCAATACGCATATTATATTTGCTATTGTCATTCTTACTATGAAATATGTAAACAAATTGCAATCATGTCACATAGAAGTTAAGACCTGAGACTGTTGAAGACCTCCCTGGTGATGGAAACGCGCAATCCTCATCTTCACAAACATGGCAGCGATCAACAATGGAAGATTCTGCACCAAAGGCAAGTGACAACTAACAAATTTACATGTTAATCTTCTAGTGTGGGTCGGTAGATTGGTGGTTTCTGTCTTATTGGTACTAATCGTTATATTACAGTATTTCTGGAAGAAAACCGTCTTTGTGAGCATTCTTCAGATAAGACTACTAATAACAATCTTTGTAGAAATTGTTTGCATTAGGGATCGTTCACAAATGACGTCACCTGATTTTTGGCCTTCCTCACCCCCGCCCCCTTGTTAGCTTTCTAATTCGTCAATTTTGCAGGGAGTAGGGGAAATTAAAATGACCGTTTGTCAGAGGCACAAGCATTACCAAGTAAAACGATTATGTCAAGTTGTTATCCATAAATACCAGTGATACATGGCAGTCACAGATTGCTTTTTCAGATTCTTCTAATGATATGAATGGTGTTATTGCCTCCAAATCTGTTCAATCTTGTTGAAGGGAAAATGGTCATTATGCTTCTCAAATCCTCCCCTAATGATTGCTAACGTTTAAAAAAGATCAGGAAAGTATTTATCAACCCTTCGCTGTACGTGTTCATTGTGTTGGCTAACTTTACATCCAACCTGCCTGCAAACCGTTCATTTGAAATCTATACTTTTAAGAGAATTGCTGATAATTGACATATACTGTCTATTGACATGTTTAAGGTGCGAAGTAATACACCATTGCCATAAAAACGATTGCCATTAAAACTATTATCATGGACATGTATTTTGGTTACAATTCCTATGAGCACCTTTGAAATGAGGCTTCCATTTTGCCGTGCAAAGGTAGGTTATAAATTTCAATTTACGACCTCCCTGTGTTTTAGCACAGTGACATACTTAACATAATTAAAGTTCACACTCCATTTTCATATGAATATCATAATACTTGAATATAAATGTGTATCGTGGATTTGCCCTTTGACATCTGTAGCAACTGTAACAATTCATCATGCATGTATATCTGTGTCACTATGACCCACTATACTTTTTATACCACCTCATAGCTAAGCTACCTATATATTTACGTAGTACATGATTACATGTATCTACGGTTTAGTGTCAGGAGTAGCAGTATTCTTAGCTGTGTTTAATATACTATCTATGTACATATGTTTATATACTATTATGTTTTATATGAATGTATATTATACATCTGAAATAAAGTTATCTTATCTTATCTTATCTTATCTTAACCACTTTGCTACGTGAACCACGAGCTAGTCCCCGGAACTCTAAATGTAATAACTCATCCCCGGGACGCCACGTTGTTTATGTTTCCTGCACATACATACTGTCTAAGGCATCGATCATTTGATCTCAGGGAGGAGGGGGGCAGCAAAAATATTGAAAAAAATAACGCAAGGCTGAAAAATTGGGAAAAAAATAATAAGGTTTCATTTGGCTAGAACAAAATGAATAATTGTCAAATTTTGTAATAATTGAGGTTCAGTAATCTAAGAAAAAAAAAAAAAAAAAAAAAAAAAAAAGAATTAGATATCAAATTTTATGAAAAAAAACTAATTGAAGCTATGGCGAAAGCCTATTTTTAGCTCATTAGTAATGAGTTTGTATAAGTGTTGTCTCACATACAAATATTTAGTAAGAATTGCATGTAAATGCGTCCCTGTATATCAATTGCATGTTATCATTAAATGGATACATTAAATAGTTGATTTTCATAGGTAGGAGAAGTAAACATGCCGCCTAAGAAAAGAAAAGTTAGTGGGGGTCAACCGCCAGCGGCAAGTGAAGATGACATGACACCCAAAATAAAGAAAAAGTTTGTTCAAGGTCATTCAGTAAGTACCATTTTTAAAATATCTCTCTTGACATACAAAGTAGCAGCAACTCGTTAATGTTATCATGTAGTCCATTACTCTTGACTTTGTTGTGAACCACATTGATTTTCTATAACATGGTCGGGAATTACAGACACATGATGACAATCTTATTAAACTTGATTTCTGGACTCATTGCAGACTCTCGCTTGTGTTCTACCAGTCGCAAGATTTTTCCATTTCAACTTTACACACTTTGCCATATCATGTCCCGTCCGCTTACAATAGCCACACTGTATTGCAGCTGGTTTCGTCTCCTCCACATTGGTTCTGCAGTCTTTCATAACGTGCCCAGTTTTCCCACAACGCAAACATGTCCTCTTGTCACCTGTCTGTTGCTTACCACCACCCGTTCTTTTACAGCAATCCTTGAGTTGCTTCCCGTGAGCCTCCAAATACTTGGTTGTAGTTTCAGCCAAAGTCTTTATATCTTTACATGTTCTTTCTTTCAAAATTGTAGCTAGCTCTGTATTGCACACAGAGACAAATTGCTCCATGACTATAACTTCGAACAAAGCATCAAATCTCTTCTCAACTTCCATCGATTCCAACCACTTCATCACGTAATTTCCCAGTCTTGTCATAAATTGTGCAGGTGATTCTATATCTTCTGCCGCACTCTCTCTAAACTTCTTCCTGAAACCTTCAGCATTTAAATCGTATCTGGACAAAACTGCCTGCTTTAATATCTTGAAATCTTGGGACTCTTCTGGAGATAGCCTGTAATACACATCCAAGGCTTTCCCTGACAACAACG